>CM022755.1:35391253-35546253 GCA_012411365.1 Ameiurus melas
TGGTTGTTGATCCATTATTGGCTGATCCAGTGGTGGCTGATCCAGTAGTAGCTGATCCAGTGGGGTCTGATCCAATGGTGGTTGATCCAGTGGTGTTTGATCCAACGGTGGCTGATCCAGTGGTGTCTGATCCCATGGTGGCTGATCCAGTAGTGGCTGAACCAATGGTGGCTGATCCAGTGGTGGCTGCTCTTGGCACATCAAGGATTCGTTAAAGAAATAATTGCATAAGATAAAAAAAGAGGGAAAAAGCTACAAGAATCTGAACGAAACCTCGAAAAAAAAATTATTAGACTTAGAAGGATGGAGCTGCCACCATGATATTAGATGGAGAGGGAATTGAAGAGGGAATGGAGGAAAATAACTCTATTTGTACCACAGGCTTTGTAGGACATATTGAATCTCCCGAAGCCCCTTGACTGGTTCATACTGCAATTGCACCAGTCACATGCTGGCGTGTATCCTTTGTCTTCCCAGCCAGAGGAAGGACCTGCACTCTCGTAGTAAATAAGTGCTCATTTTTCTTGACATTGCCAAGGTAAAAAGAAAAAAAAAAAAACACAGATCCCGTGGAACATCCCCCTTCGCGAAATACGATTTGCATTTTTTTCCCTCCTCGACTCCAGATCACATTTCACGGAAGGAAACATTCGCTCAACAGCCTCGAGATGGCCATGTCTTTCATTTGGGAGAACACGCAGTCACCATAAAAATGACAAAGTATGTAAATGACTGTGGCTGATTGCCCTCAAGTGACTCTGAAAATGCAGTAACAAGTTTCCTGCCTTGTACGGCACACTGGCCTACGGTGTGTGGCTGACTGAGATAAATATTGCCTCTGAGAAGGATTCTTTTCGGTGATTTCTGTAATGACAGCCTACATTTAGTGTCAAGCGAGTGATCTGCCTACCGTTTGGGCTATACCGCCCTAGTTATTTTTCTTGTTTTGATGTCTTTAAACACCTTTGAGTGGGGAAAGTTTGTTTTAACTACATTACAGGAAGTATATTTCACATTTGTCTCCATGTAACATCGCCTGCAGAGATGTGCATGTGCGTTGTGTAGCGATGTCAGGTCTCCACACTCTTTGAACTCCAATCACCAGAATGCATCGCTGCCTACAAACATAACTACAACTCCCAACACGGCACACAAAGCTAATCCAGATTGACCTTGATTCTGCCTATCGGGTAGTTGTGGATCAGGTGGTGGAGCGGGTTGTCCACTAATCGTAGGGTTGGTGGTTCGATTTCCGGCCCACCTGACTCCACATGACGGAGTGTCCTTGGGAAAGACACTGAACCCCAAGTTGCTCCCAAAGGCAAGTTAGCACCTTACACGGCAGCTCTGCTACTATTGGTGCGTGAGTGTGTGTGTGTTGTGTGTGTGTGTGTGTGTGTGTGTGTGTGTGAATGAGAACCAGCGTAAAGCGCTTTGTAGAACCGCTAAGGTTTAAAAAAAAAAAAAGCACCATATAAGTGCAGACCAGACCAAATTGTATTGGATATGTTTGCTGGACATTGTGTTATTAAACGGTCTCAACTGCACTTGCATCCGTCTCCACCATCCGTCTAAACCATCTGTGTCCCCATCGTGACAAGCCTTAGCTTTGACCCTAGTGATATGGAATGGACTTCTGACTCTGAGAAATGTTCTTGCTGAATTGTTTCATCATGTTTGCAAGTGTATTTTATTCGTATACTGATGTAAATCTTCTTTAGATGGTTACAATGCTTCAGCTTCACCAGAAGTAAGATGTTTGGAGAATCAGGAGACCAAGAGCCAGGGTATAGTCAAGGAGATGGTTTATTATGCGCGCAGAGACACCTTGTGCACTACAGCGTATCATAGTCTTAGGCTTAAGTTGGTATATAACATAAGTTGGATACAGTTGGCTTTTATACTCTGCTGTACGTGCATGCAACATACCCAAGGCTAGTTGAGGAAAACATAATACAAAAGACAAAACACCTTGAGACAGATATATTCAAGGACAGAAACCCAAAAACCTAAGACTATGAGTGAGCAAAAATCACATTGCACTGATCTTAACCGATTGAATCATAATTATGGAAAATAACATATCATGTATGCTATATTTGACTGTACTTATTCATATCAATTGGGGTGACATTTAATTCATTAATACACTTCCTAGTAAAACGACTTTTCATCCTGGACTGGACAGATCCTTAACCAAGTCCAGATCCCATGTCCATGTTCACTTCCCCAACCTTGAAGTAGTACAAAGAGTGAATGATCTCCAAGATTGAGTTTGACCTGCTCTCCCAGTGGAAAGATAAATTAACCCAGTTAAAATCAAAGCTCATGTCCTACAAATGCATTGACAAACCCAGCCAGGCACTGGTTCACCAAGGCAGGGCTTTCGTTGCCACTGGGAACTGAAAATAGGCTTTTGAATTTAAATGGTATGAAAATCGTGGCTGGAATAGCTTTCCAACAGACCTCTGTAAGAGACTCAAACCTCTTTATAACCTCTGGCGGTTACAACCAGACGAGAAAGGACTATAAAGGATACGATTTCCGAATGTTAAGATATCAAGTCATAGAGTTAGCTCTTTGTGTTGAATTAGTGTTCGCTACTCTTATTTCCCCTGACGAAGCCAGACTTATTCGACAACACACCTGTTGTTAATTTAATGTTCTTTATTTTCACTCCTCATCTTTGCACGCGGAAATACTCCTCATCTTGCACAGAATTGCGCAGTTGGGTTATTGGGTTACTTATTCAGTTCGATTTTTCGCTTTACTTCTTGTTTCATTGATTATCTCGGCGGGCGGGCGCGGCAGGCGGGCGGGCGGGCGGGCGGTGGGGGGTATTAACAAGGGGCGCTTGGGGCACAGTGGATTAGTGGTTAGTATGTTTGCCTCGCACCTCTGGGATTGGGGGTTGAAATCCTGCCTCTGCCCTGTGTGCGCGAAGCTCTCACATGTTCTCCTCGGCTTCCTCCGTGTACTCTGGTTTCCTCCCCAGTCCAAAGTCAGGCGTTTTAGGCTGTTGTTCTCATTTCAGGATTGTCCGTAGTTTGTGAATGCGTGTGTAATTGTGCCCGGCGGTGGCTTGGCACCGCGTATTAATACGTTTATTCAGAGGTTCCCCAACTTTTTCATCAGCTGAACGCTTTCAGCCTCAGTAACCCTTTGGGACTTAAGAGTTGAACATTATGTGAAAAGTTTGTTCATTTCCATTTGGCTTCGCACCTGTAAATATGAACCAAAAAATATCATAAGCATAAACATGTGAGCCCCCTTTGCTCTAAATTCTATCGAGAAATCCTTTATTTATCTGTACATCCCTCTGCTATAATCAATATTCTGTAACCTTCATCTCATATAGATGGAGCGTTTGATTTATGGTTCCAAAGGAGTATTCTGAACATCGATTCAGTGCACAGGGAAGATGTTTCCTAATATGATTAAGTCAGGCTAAGGACGAGTTTAATTTGTCTTCTTTTCACTTATCTAGGTAACTAATAATGCTTTTGAAGTAAATGAAATTATTTCACTCATTTGCCACATCAAACATTCATTGAGTTCATAAAAAAAAAAAAAAAACCCTGTATATAATTAACACTCGGATTAAAAAGGTTTCTGTGCGAATAATAAAGTCGAACTGTAAAGGAGATCTCGAGAAAGACTTTTCCGCATTTGCTTCTGTAGAGTCCATACGAGACATGGGCTTTTCTCAGGCTTTCTTATATGAAGTCTGTACCCAGTTTATACGCCGTCGCTTCTCTGGCCTTTTTAGTGTCTGTTCTCCAAGGCACAATCACACATTATAGCTCATAATTCCCTTTGGGCCAGGCATTTGCTCTTTCAGAATTCCCTCAAGCTTCTGGTTAATGCACACGATACGCAATGCAGTTTTTAAAAATGAGAACAAAGTAATAGAATTTATAATACGGTTTATGAATTTTTCCAACGATTTGTAGTGAAGGTTTTAATTGGGATTTTTTTTAATTTTTATTATTATAATTTGTTTTACACAGTATGTCTAACGACATTGTTTTTATCATGGAACAATCATTATTTAAACAATTTTTTTTTTAAAGCAAAAATTTGTTGGAGGCATAAGTATTCACCCCCTGCATTGACCCACCTTTGGCTGCATGTATGCAGGTATGTTTTTTTTTTTATATCAGCTTTGCTCATCTGGATCCCAATAATTTTGCCCGAATATCTTCTTGGTCAGATTTAAGCTCGGTCAGATTGAACGGAGCGTGTTGGTGAACAATCATTTCATGCCACAGATTTTCAGTCAGATTGAGGTCTGAGCTTTGATTGGGCCGTTCTAACTCATTCAGGTTTGACTCACTCCAGGTGGAATTTTCAGTCTCGTTGTCCTGGTCGAAGATGGAACTTCTGCCTCAATCTCAAGTCCCTCGCAGACTGGATCAGGTTTTCTTTTAGAATTGAACTGTATTTGGCACAATCTTTCTTGGCCTTAACCCTGACCAGTTCCTCAGTCCCTGCTGATGAGCACGATGCTACCACCATCATGCTTCCTTGTGGGCTTGGTGTTCTCAGGCTAGTCAGCAGTGTTGGGTTTCTGCCAAATGTAGTGCTTCATGCCAAGGCCAAAAAGCTACATTTTCAATCCAACAGGCCTTCGGGCATGCAAACAGTCTTTTTTTTTTTTCTCTTCGGTACTCTTCCATAAAACCCCAGCTTTGCGGAGTAACCAGCCTACGATTGTCCTGTGAACAGTTTCTCCCATCTGATCTCTCCAGGTCTTTCAGAGTTACCCTTGGCCTCTTGGTTGCTTGTCGGACTAATTTCCTCTTTACCCAGTCACTGAAAACTGGCTTCCTCTAGGCAGAGTCATGGAGTGCCATATTCTTTCCATTTTTTAATAATGGATCTTATGTCGCTCGGAGGGATGTGCAAAGTTTTGGATAATATTATTTTTTTATATATATATCCAAACCCAATGTGCAGCATCTGTATTGCTTCTCTTGTGTGTTGTGAATCTTTTCCTTTTATTACATCGTCTCTGGTTCAATATATATGTAATAATTGTTAGTCAGTTTGAACTATTTTCTTTTTCCTGTACATTGTGTGTGTGTGTGTGTGTGTGTGTGTGTGTGTGTGTGTGTGTGTGTGTGTGCTGTAGCTCGGCTCACACTGATATGTTCCAGAGGAGTTCAAAGAACCGACTGCAGTTTGTCTCACAGCTAGCATTCAGTCAGTATGGGCCTAAAAGCTGCTGTAGTACGTCAGAGGAAGAAAAATGGCAGCTAATGTGCTAATGTAGTTTAATAAATGTTTGTGTTGACGGGCATTAAGAGTGTTTAGCTCTTGTGGTTTTTGTTCAGTGCTGTTTTTTTCTTTATCGCAGAGGGAAACCTTCGTCTCCTTTTACACCAGTCTGTGTTTATGCTCGTTTCCGGAAACAAAAAAAAAAAAGTAAAATAACCGAAGGATGGGATTTGTAATTGCTCCATGCAATATTCCTAATAGGACCTAACAAAATGAAGAGTCTGGATTTTCTTGGGTTGTTTTTTTTCTTCTTCTTCTTCTTCTTCTTCTTCTTCTTGTTCTTCAGACGGTGTGAGGTTTTTCAGCAGCGTCTAGATCTGATACGAGAAGAGCTTTGCGAGTTTAGTGTAAGTTGGTCTAAAGCAGCCATAAATCTATTGCACACAGGAAAAAAAAAAAAAAAAAAAAAAACGAGGGCTGGTGTTGAGGTAAACACTGAGAGTTGATAGATGGCTCTCATTAATAGACGAGCTGCTGGCTTTGAGTAATGGCCTTTGATGCCTCCCTCCATGTTGGTTAATCTGTGTGAGTAAGAGGCTTTTGAATGCGTGTTGCATGCTAATACGAGCTAAATTGATGTTTTGCCAGGGAAAAGGTGCATCGAGGAACCTTTGAACTGTAGAGTTTTTTAAAATAAATAAATAAATAAATAAATAAACATCCTCTTGCTTTTCTTGGAACAAATGCAAACAGAGGACGGGATTTAATACCGTAGATGAGCTTTGCAAAGAAAGAAATCCGGAGTTTACGATATTCAATAACGACAAAAAATGAAGACACAATACCCCGTAATGTTTACTTTGTCCGTATAAGAGTAGCTCTATAAAAGAGACCAAATTACACGCACACACACCGTTCATAAAGCTGAATTCATTCTTAATTTTGTGTATTCCGTTGTTACTGTTAGGATTCAAACAAAATGAAGACCCGTTTTTTGGCCGTTCTCGCTTGTCGCTTGATAACCAGATGCATTTGGTATAAATCTAATCTGAGAATACTGGCACTTAATCAGACCATATGGAGATTAGTCAGTTTGAGCATCATAATTATTTTCACTTGGATATCACTTCACTTTTTGGGCGCGACAGTAGATTAGATCAGCTCGAGGCATTCGCAGTGCTGTGACACCGGGTCTAGTTTTAGCAGTAAAGATAAGCTTTTTTCAATGGAATTATTGGCACCCTGTATAAAATGAGCAAAGATAAACATATGTAATTAATAAGGCATGTATCACTCTAACACTTTCCCTCCATACATTCTACAAAACATTGGTTTTTAAAAGTATTGGCAACCACCACCCTTGATTCAGAATGGTTTAAAAATCGCGCAACACAACACACAAACATAAGAGGTAGTACCACTTAAAAACCTTGAAGATGACTTTGGACCTGAAATCATATGAACACTATGATAACTTTAGCACTGCAATTAAGTTTTGCGTTCAAATCTCCATCAGTGAACATTGGAGAAGTTCATAAAACAGACTTCATGTAAAAGCTGTAAGGAATTTTCCTGCACTATTTGACCATGTAGAATTAGCACAATTATAGAAGGGGTGTATTTATTTATAATCGCACTATCTGATGTCACCCAGATGAGGACGGATTCCCTTCTGAGTGTGGTTCCTCTCAAGGTTTCTTCCTCATATCGCCTCCGGGAGTTTTTCCTCGCCACCGTCACCTCTCGCTCACTCATTAAGGACAAATTCATACTTTCAAAATCTACATCCTGAATTGGTATATTTCTATTAACCCGCTTTGGGAAAATGTCCAACGCGAAAAGCGCTATCCAAATAAAACTGAATCGAATTGAGACTTTGAATCATTGTGTGTAATGCACTCGTTTATTCGTTCTTGCACATTTCTCAGTGCAAACTATTTCCCAAAGATGACCGCTCAGTGCTTTCTGCTCTACTGGCCTCGTGATGTAGAGCGTAGCGCAAAAGTCCGATCTAAATGCTGACCCGTTTGCCTTTCTCCTGCCGAGATCAGAGACGCAGCGAAGAATCTCGTCTCGTTGTAGATAACGTGCTCGAAAGCTCGTGCGAAACCAGCTTTATAGTTAAGACTCCAAAAATGACACTCCATTAGCAGTCCATTACAACCATGGGAACAGATGTCAAGAGACCTCGTATCTTATTTTACATTAATTCTGCTGCGTACACAAAGGAACGTTAGGGATTGGTGCACCTCGGAACGTTCAAAGGGTTTATGTTTGCTTCGGTGCTTACGCGCAGAGGAATAAGGAGATCGCCATCAATATTTGATCATTAATGGGTTTAATCTGTGTTACGTATCAGTATGCAGAACCCACACTTGTGCTCCCTCAGTTTCAGTGCCTTATTTGCTCAGGTTTATCCGGGTTGTGTGTCAGAGCCGAGGAGTTCAAAAATGTAATTCTGGAAACTTGAGTGTACAGAACTAGAGGAAGCAGTGAGGATAAATGTCATGGCGTTGGGCACATCCCAAATGTCACCCCACTGGCCACATGACCTTATTTCAGTGCAGAAACATAGATTAGCTCAATATTTGATTCAGGGATTTCCTGACAACTGGGTAATACGTTCGGTTGAACACTATGGACGTTGACAAGCAATCGTTTCTTTGTACTCGTCTTACGTTTGAATTTAAAATACTTCTCGCACATCTAAGCGACTGATTTCCGACCCGCTTGCAATATGTTATGGGGATATGACGCAGGACGATGCCGGTCTGCTCCCGACACCTTCTTATTATTCTTAGCATGCACGCTGAGAAAATTTTTTTTTTTATTAAAGCGTATTTCGCGCATTGATCCTGTTATGCTTATTGTCGGCTGTTGTGTGCTTCTTTTGATGTTCTGAATTCGAAATACACGGAAAGAGCAGAGATTTTTTTTTTTACGAGCCATCAAGCTCATTACTGCACTCTACAAAAATAAAGAGCGACCCTTGGAGAACTGCTTGATAAACAACATTACTTTACTGAGACGTAGCATACCGCTAATGACTCACGCTATAGTCATCTTACAAGTCTGTAAGAAGAGGAGGTTTACCACTTGATCATCTTAACTTGTTTTGCTGCTCCCGTCTTGTTTCGATGTAATGGGGCTATAGAAGAGAAGTGAAACACAAACGAATAGTATTACCAAACCAGCTATACAGTACAAAGGCATGTACCTGGCTCTTCATAGCCTAGTGTGGGATGCTCCTCACTGGCTTTATCTGTTTCTCCTGTTGGGGTAACCCATGTTCTGTGCCTCAGCCAAGCTTAAATTATAGTGTTCTTCGGTGAGTCCAGTCCACCTCCATCCCCTTCGGGATTAAGACCTCATATAGTGACAGTGGATGAAGGATGATATCCATGAGCTGGCTGAAGGTCTGTGGGGAACCCGAAGGAGAACTATACTACTGTTGACCAGGGAATGTACTCAAGGCTTCAGGCACCTCCGAAGACCTCGGCATACTTCAAAACCACATTCGCAAGCTCACATACTGTGCTCTTTAGAGTTTCGTACGAGTGCACCAATGTTTCAGATGGTGCTACGGAAATTTTTTTTAACGTAAACACAAATAATATTGCCTCCTTCAAAGTGCTGACAGCGTCAACTCTGGTCACGGATGGCGAGTCTAACATGCCAGTGAAAATGATGAGATAATTGGCATGAATCCACTTGGAAATGAAAGAATCACCTCGATGGAAACTTATCGAAGGCTTGGTCGCATTGTACATTTGGTGACGAGGTTTTCCTAGCTCAAGACAGTAAGCAAAGCCTATGCAGACAGTTTTTTTTTTACTCTTCAATTACTGTATATTGTTCATGGAACCGAGCTGAACCGAGCATTCATGAAGAATGCTGAGATCTTTAGGGATGTCGATATATCAAGGGTTCTTTAGGGAAGTTTTAAGGGTTTCTGAAAGGGAATCGTTCTGTTATCGTGGTCTAGATAGAACCGTTAAGGGTTTACCCAGAGGCACAAATCTTTTCACGTGAAGAATGTCAAGGTCTGGATTGAATATTCTACATCCTTCCCAGGCATTTCATAAGTTTATATAACGGGTTCATTGTCAGATTTCAGAAAGGGATTCATCTGGATTCATCACCACAACATTAAGAATAGACCACGGGCTTTCGGACCCCAACTATAGTAGATATGCCGCCAGGTCTCAGTTACTTGTCTGGATTGCAGCCAGCACCAATAACAGTGTTGGTCCACCCGTGGACGTTGAAGTGCACATATTGCACTGGTCCTCCATCGTAATTTCCCCACCGCTCTGGGACCATGAGTTCAGGGTCAGGGCTCCACTCTAGCACAGCGTGTCCTTGTGGAAAGTCCAGGCAGAGACTCTTACACTTTTAAAGAAGATCCTAGCGATTTTTTCCGACCGGTATCCATGTCTCTGGCACACTTTTCCAACATCTTGCTTAATTGCCGTGTGGTTTCACCCAAGCAACACGAAGTGCCCAAACGAACACAGATGCTCAGAAGACGTCTTACAGCTTCCCACTCACACATACACACCGCACTGCGATAAAGACTGGAATCCATCTGTCTGTTTGCACATGCTGATGTTACTTGTTGTCACTGACAGGTGTGTGAGCTCCATGTCATGTAGAATTTTCTTATATTGCGCAGTAGGGTCCCTTTAGTGCATCACTGAATAATAAATGTGGAGTCGAGCAGGTGTTTCTGGGCAGCAGGGACATCTTAAGGGGATAGAAAGGGGACTGACAGTGGCACTGGCACACTCTCTCGCTCTCTCGCTCTCTCTCTTTTACCTTTGCACCGAGTTTTAGCCTCCTCATGATTTATTCACACGCCTTAGATAGATTCATTTCAGCTCCATGTGAAACGCTACTGCAGATATACAATAGTGTCGGTCAGAAAATGAATGCATTATCCCATACGAGGCGAGGCACTGAATGAATTTATTCTGAATGTGCATTAATACTAAAGTCTGAATATTGCTGTTGTCATGAGAAAATCATTTTTTCCCCCCTTTTTCTTCTCTTAAACGTGCCCTTTATGCCCTCCAGCAATTTTATATTAATCTGCCTTAAAGTTTCAACAGGCCCAAGCAGTGACCCAGACGTTTTCTTTCTTTTCTTTTCTCTTCCTTTCTCTTCTTTCCAGCCGTCGAATTTTCATTCCAGCTAGCAGATAAAATTGTGCCGTGCACTGTCGCCCAATGACTCTAATGTGTCTTTATACAGTTCTGGCTACAGGTGAATGAATTTCCTTCCCGTAGCGTGTAGGGGCGAGTGAGGTTAACGCCGCTTTGTGACTGAGACGCGTCGTGCCTCGGCCAACTCCAGCAGCATATTAAAGAGGGCAGGGAGAAGGAGAAGCGCCGTCATATAATTCAGCTTCGTGAAGATACCCCCATCCAAACTCAAGTGGGATTTAAATGAATTAAAAGTTTCCAAACTCCCTCCTCACACTGCGTTCGGAACTTTCTCCGAGAGAATCGTGTAATTAAATACCCTTTATTGATACCGTGTTAATGAGAGGATGTGATTGGAGATCTGGGAAATGAAAAGATCTGTATTAAATTGTAGGTTGATATCAGCGTGATCATCGTGATTTGATTGTTGCGCAGGATGACTCTAGATCGGGAAATTCGATTTTTTTTTTATGAAAAAAAAAGAAAAAGCAAAAATAAAAACATTGAGCGGATTCTCAGAGATATTATGCTCCTTAAGTCCTGTGTCAGGAGTGTCAGGTCTGAAATGGCTGGAAACAAGTGAATAACATTGATTATCTCGGTACAGTGGCACCTGTCAGGAGGTGGGCTATATTAGGCAGCAGGTAAACAGTTGATTCTCGGAGATGTTGCGTCGGAAGCAGGAAGAATTACCTGACCGACTTTGACAAGGAAAAAAATTGTGAAAGGAGTCAGAACACACAGTGCATCACAGCTTTGTGTGTATGGAACTGCGTAGCTGCAGACCGGTCAGATCGCCCATGCTGACTCCTGTCCACCACCGAAAGCTCCTACAACGGGCACGTGAGCATCAGAACTGGACCAATGGAAGAAGGCGAGCTAGTGGAGGAAGTGTGACGCTCTGGGCAATGTTCTGCTGGGAAACCTTGGGTCTACAGTACATAAACATTGCTGCAGACCAAGTACACCCTTCATGGCAGCGGTATTCGCTAATAGTAGTGGCCTCGTTCAGCAGGATAATGCGTCCGGACACACTACAAAAATTGTTTGGAATGGTTTGAGGAAGAGTTCAAATTGGAGGTGGCCTCCAATTTCTCCAGATCTCAATCCGATCAAGAATCGGTGGGATGTTTCGGACAAACAAGTCCGATCTATGGAGGTCCCATTTTGCAACTTACTTTAGGACTTAAAGGATCTGCTGCTAACGTCTTGGCACCAGATACCACAGCGCACCTTCAGAGGTCTCGTGGAGTCCGTGCCTCGACAGGTCCGAGCTGTTTCGTTGGCACCAGTGGGGCACGATATCAAGCAGGTGGGTTTAACGTTATGTCCGACCGGCCTGTTTGTATACGTACACTTCTTATACACCAGCTCAGATACATCTTCGGAAGACATTTATTTAATGTAAAGCTAGTGAATGATATCTCGCAGGAAGTCGTAGCTTGTCTACGGAGCTTTTTAGTGACTAAAAAAAGATGGCGGTATTTTTCAGCCGAGTCATCCTGGGCATCTTTAATGTAACTCCTGTTTATTTCCCCATGTTCTCGCTAGCATGCTAGCATTATCCCTTCGTGCTTAATTTACTTAACAAGCAGGAAAAGAAAATGCGTAGAATGAAATAGCGAGCGAACACATGTTCGTAAATGTAAATTTTACGTAAACGTACCCCGTTATAAAACTTCACACATCAGGGGAGGCCGGACGTGAGTTTTGTTCTCTGCGCTGCATTTTAGCTAGCTAGCTAGCTAGCAGAACCTCGCGCTACATCGTGTTGAGATGTAATCACGCATCCAGAGCAGACGGACGCGAGTCTGTTTCTTACTCAGTAACCGTAACAGTAACACAATGTACAATGACAGTTCTGTAAAACGGAATGAGCGATGATCATGTGAATACTCGGGGCCTGTGTATCATATCGTCGTATATTGCGCTAGCACACGGAAGAGTATGTCATTACTAATTATGTATACTAGTTAGAACCTGCTTGGAACACAACCTGGAAATCTTTCTGAGAGTGTATTGAGTCTCGCAGAGCATGGTGTGTGTGTGTGTGTGTGTTTCTGTTCAGCCTTAGTGTAACTCTTTCACACGGGGCTGATTGGTAATGTGCTTCAGATCACCAAGGCTCCTTTTTTAAAACCACACCATCAGACCATTCATTCTGGTTTTTCTTTCTGCACTTTAACTAAACGAATGCAAAGCGGTCGACGCCTTCACGGTTTTTCAAAGCCGCGTGTTTATGGAATGAAAAAGGGTTCATGCTGGGATTTTGTTGGTGAGTTAGACCAAAAGAATGAAAAAAAAATAAACCCCAGAAATAAATAACACAGCGACAAAATGTTCCAGCAACCTTCAGGGTACCGGGAGAGCTCGGAAATCATTTACTGGAATCATTAAATGACGCTCGATTTTTATTTATGTGCTTATTTATTTATTTTGAAACAAAAGAAGGCTCGCGAAATCTACCGGCGTATCGACTTTCGATTTTGTCCTACACACCCTGAGGAACGAGAGATGACGTGGGTTAGAGGGACACTGATGTGCTGACCTTTTTAGGGAAAAAAATGTGATAAAAGGGAGCTGATCAGAAGGAAATAAATACGAAATCATGTTCTAATCATGGTTCACCCTTACGCTTTCAAAGTTTACGTTTACGCAAGTTTACGGTCGCCGTCCTGGCACAAATCTCGCACGTGGGCGGGGCTTAACACGTGATTGTACTCTGGTTGGCTAGTGAGATTAGGATCGACATCTCGCTGAGCAAGATTTGAGCGGCGTGAATTTTTTTTGTTTAGAAAGAGATATATGAAATCATTTTCCGGATTATTTTTGCGACCGAGGTTGCACTTTGAGGAAAAGAAATTATTTAAGAAAATCAGACAGAGATCATTTAGCCCGGTTATGTTTTTCGTGATGCCTTTGATATTCAGTGTGATATTGTACTACAAACAGAATTATTAATAGGCTTCGCTTTTAAATTGGATAATTGTATCTGTCTTAATGTGTGTGTGTGTGTGTGTGTATTCTGATAACTCCAGCCTGGATGGAGTTATGGATTCTCATAACTCCACCGAGGCTGGAGTTATGAGAATTCATTGTCTCTCTCTCTCTCTCTCTCTCTCTCTCTCTCTCTCTCTGCTCTGATGGTCTATTGATTTTCCTCTGCTCTAAGTTCATTGGAGGATTTTCTCATGGAGATAATACAGTCCTGATATCATCTGAAATCTCCATCGAGTGCCAAAGGCCCTAATCCTTATCTCCCCTAACAGGGAAGCTGACTTTAGCTTCACTCCGCAGGGTGTTCCCATGACCTGCTGAAGGTCTCCTCTTTTCCTTTTCTTTACTTTTCCTTTTCCAACCCTCACAGCTCTACACATCCTTTCATTAGCGCCACATGAAATAATAATGTGTTTAAAAGTGAGGCAGGAAAGAGAGTGTGTGAGGAGGGGAGAAAAGAAAAAAAAAAAGACATGATATGACAGCCCGACCCGTTTGTGTTACGGATGATGCACGAAGCTGACAGATGTTTTATTACGCATTCTGGAAATAATAACCAACCTAACGTTGTAGCTAAGCCTTCTGGGTAGTGTAGTTTCATGGATGAGTGCTGAAGCAGAATAGCTGTAGAGCTGAAGTGTCTCGTAACCCGCTGGTCTTTTGTCGAGCGAGAGAAGGAGGAAAGTGAACGAAAGCAACTGCATTTTTGTTAGTGTGTGTGAGATAAAAGTGAGGCCGCTAGTAGTATAAACCATGCGGCAGGAGGCTAATCTCTGTTTCAGTCTACAATAAGGAGACGAGGTCACCGAGAGACCGGGATTCTGTTTGTGTGTATGTAAAGCCGGCATGCTCAGCAAGGAATGCCGTGAATTGATGCGATCGTCCTTTCAATGCAGATACAAGGGCAACCTGAATGTTTACACTCACAGTATCCACTCTCTTTAGACAGTTTGGTGTAAGTAAGTCTGAGACGTTTTGAGAGTGCAGCCCATCTGTGCTGAGCGAGCACCGAGGCTTGAGAAGTAGAAGCTGGGATAGTGTATACTACGATAGTGTGTGTGATGGTGTAGAATTGATTCTTATTTTTTCTTTTTCTTTTTTTAACTGACTGCCCTACCTGCCCCTCCTCCATCTCCTCTTCCTCCTCCAGATTGCATGTGAAAGGTAGAGTAAACCTGTCAAGGTCTAAATGTTCTGTCTCGCCATGCTTTCTGTCTGATGATGGCTGCGGTGGCCATTACATTTCCCCATTCACCGAGAGAGAAAGCGAGCAGGAATGATGAAATGAGGCAGCTGTCACAAAAGAGAGAAATGGCGAAAGTGAGCTGTCACCTTTCTCCCACACAGCAGTGCTACCAGAGAGGAAAATGGCAACTCTCTGTTAGAGGAAAACCTGCTGCCCTGTTTACCCATCCTGTTTTATTTTAGTGTAGGATTATAAAGCGGACTCATTGTGAGGTGATTCTGATCCGAACAGAACCTGTGTGAGGATTAGGATTAGATAAATAGTAGAGAGTGTGTGAGAGAGAGAGAGAGAGAGAGAGAGAGAGAGAGAGAGTGGGAGAGAGGATTAGGATTAGATAAACAGTAGAGAGTGTGTGAGGATTAAGATTAGATAAACAGTTGAGTGTGTGAGGATTAGGATTAGATAAACAGTAGAGAGTGTGTGAGGATTAGGATTAGATGAACAGTAGAGAGTGTGAGGATTAGGATTAGATAAACAGTAGAGAGTGTGTGAGGATTAGAATTAGATGAACAGTAGAGTGTGTGAGGATTAGGATTAGATGAACAGTAGAGTGTGTGAGGATTAGGATTAGATGAACAGTAGAGTGTGTGAGGATTAGGATTAGATGAACAGTAGAGTGTGTGACGATTAGGATTAGATGAACAGTAGAGTGTGTGACGATTAAGATTAGATAAACAGTAGAGTGTGTGAGGATTAGGATTAGATAAACAGTAGAGTGTGTGAGGATTAGGATTAGATGAACAGTAGAGAGTGTGTGAGGATTAGGATTAGATGAACAGTAGAGAGTGTGTGAGGATTAGGATTAGATAAACAGTAGAGTGTGTGAGGATTAGGATTAGATAAACAGTAGAGAGTGTGTGAGATTAGGATTAGATGAACAGTAGGAGAGAGTGGAGGATTAGGATTAGATAAACAGTAAGGGAGTGTGTGAGGATTAGGATTAGATGAACAGTAGAGAGGTGAGGTGTGAGTTAGGATTAGATAAACAGTAGAGTGTGGGGATTGGTTGTAGGTGTGTGAGGATTAGGATTGATCTAGTGTGTTGTGTGTGAGGATTAGGATTAGATAAACAGTAGCGAGTGTGTGAGGATTAGGATTAGATGAACAGTAGAGAGTGTGTGAGGATTAGGATTAGATAAACAGTAGAGTGTGTGAGGATTAGGATTAGATGAACAGTAGAGAGTGTGTGAGGATTAGGATTAGATGAACAGTAGAGAGTGTGTGAGGATTAGAATTAGATAAACAGTAGAGAGTGTGAGGATTAGGATTAGATAAACAGTAGCGAGTGTGTGAGGATTAGGATTAGATGAACAGTAGTGTGTGTGACGATTAGGATTAGATAAACAGTAAAGTGTGTGAGGATTAGGATTAGACAGACAGTAGAGTGTGTGAGGATTAGGATTAGATAAACAGTAGAGTGTGTGAGGATTAGGATTAGATAAACAGTAGAGAGTGTGTGAGGATTAGGATTAGATAAACAGTATAGTGTGTGAGGATTAGGATTAGATGAACAGTAGAGAGTGTGTGAGGATTAGGATTAGATAAACAGTAGAGTGTGTGAGGATTAGAATTAGATAAACAGTAGAGAGTGTGTGAGGATTAGGATTAGATGAACAGTAAAGAATGTGTGAGGATTAGGATTAGATAAACAGTAGAGTGTGTGAGGATTAGGATTAGATAAACAGTAGAGTGTGTGAAGAGTAGGATTAGATAAACAGTAGAGTGTGTGAGGATTAGGATTAGATAAACAGTAGAGAGTGTGTGAGGATTAGGATTAGATAAACAGTAGAGAGTGTGTGAGGATTAGGATTAGATAAACAGTAGAGTGTGTGAGGATTAGGATTAGATAAACAGTAGAGTGTGTGAGGATTAGGATTAGACAGACAGTAGAGAGTGTGTGAGGATTAGGATTAGATTAACAGTAGAGTGTGTGAGGATTAGGATTATATTAACAGTAGAATGTGTGTGTGTGTGTGTGTGTGTGTGTGTGTGTGTGTGTGTGTGTGTGTGTGTGTGTGTGTGTGTGTGTGTGTGTGTGTGTGTGTGTGTGTCTTTGTGTGTGTGTGAGAGAGAGAGAGAGAGAGAGAGTGGGAGAGAGGATTAGGATTAGATAAACAGTAGAGAGTGTGTGAGGATTAAGATTAGATAAACAGTAGAGTGTGTGAGGATTAGGATTAGATAAACAGTAGAGAGTGTGTGAGGATTAGGATTAGATGAACAGTAGAGAGTGTGAGGATTAGGATTAGATAAACAGTAGAGAGTGTGTGAGGATTAGAATTAGATGAACAGTAGAGTGTGTGAGGATTAGGATTAGATGAACAGTAGAGTGTGTGAGGATTAGGATTAGATGAACAGTAGAGTGTGTGAGGATTAGGATTAGATGAACAGTAGAGTGTGTGACGATTAGGATTAGATGAACAGTAGAGTGTGTGACGATTAAGATTAGATAAACAGTAGAGTGTGTGAGGATTAGGATTAGATGAACAGTAGAGAGTGTGTGAGGATTAGGATTAGATAAACAGTAGAGTGTGTGAGGATTAGGATTAGATAAACAGTAGATAGTGTGTGAGGATTAGGATTAGATAAACAGTAGAGTGTGTGAGGATTAGGATTAGATAAACAGTAGAGAGTGTGTGAGGATTAGGATTAGATGAACAGTAGAGAGTGTGTGAGGATTAGGATTAGATAAACAGTAGAGTGTGTGAGGATTAGGATTAGATAAACAGTAGAGAGTGTGTGAGGATTAGGATTAGATGAACAGTAGAGAGTGTGTGAGGATTAGGATTAGATAAACAGTAGAGTGTGTGAGGATTAGGATTAGATGAACAGTAGAGAGTGTGTGAGGATTAGGATTAGATAAACAGTAGAGTGTGTGAGGATTAGGATTAGATAAACAGTAGCGAGTGTGTGAGGATTAGGATTAGATGAACAGTAGAGAGTGTGTGAGGATTAGGATTAGATAAACAGTAGAGTGTGTGAGGATTAGGATTAGATGAACAGTAGAGAGTGTGTGAGGATTAGAATTAGATAAACAGTAGAGAGTGTGAGGATTAGGATTAGATAAACAGTAGCGAGTGTGTGAGGATTAGGATTAGATGAACAGTAGAGTGTGTGACGATTAGGATTAGATAAACAGTAAAGTGTGTGAGGATTAGGATTAGATAAACAGTAAAGTGTGTGAGGATTAGGATTAGACAGACAGTAGAGTGTGTGAGGATTAGGATTAGATAAACAGTAGAGTGTGTGAGGATTAGGATTAGATAAACAGTAGAGAGTGTGTGAGGATTAGGATTAGATAAACAGTAGAGAGTGTGTGAGGATTAGGATTAGATAAACAGTAGAGTGTGTGAGGATTAGGATTAGATAAACAGTAGAGTGTGTGAGGATTAGGATTAGATAAACAGTAGAGTGTGTGAGGATTAGGATTAGATAAACAGTAGAGTGTGTGAGGATTAGGATTAGATAAACAGTGTGTTCAGTACACAGAGAGTGAGAGAAAGACTTCACAATGTTGTACAGTAAAAATACAGTCTTACTCAGTAATCCTCAAACCAGCACATTCACTCTTCTAAAAGCAATTCTGTCTCTCTTTTTTCTCATGTCTCTAATTCATCTTTCCTTTTACTCTTATATTTCCCCCTCAATTGAATCCCTTCTTTGCGATATGTTATTTCCTGCAGTATTTTATTAACCTGCATATTGAAAACGGTTGACGTGAGTAATCAGGCCTCTCTCCGCTTTAATACCCAGACCTGCTGTGCTCGATGCTACTTATTTTACCTGTGCATTAGTCTGTTTCATCCATCATGAGCTCTACAACGATGGCTGGATCAGATCCAATTTCACAGGGGAATTGAGTGGAACGAGTCAGATTGCTAGCGTGCACCATGACAGAGAGCAAGAGGATTTGGGTAGGAGTGAAGGTATATATAGTATACACTATATAGTACTAAAGCGATACCGCTATGTGCATCCGTTTCGTGCTCCGAATATCCATATCTGTAAAACCGAAGTGGGCGTGGCCTAATCGCGCTATATGGAACGTGACTTTTGACGTTTTCAAAGTTTCCGTTTGCGTTTGCCATGCTGGCACAAATCTCACATGTGGGCGGGGCTTAACACATGATTTACTCTCATTGCCTAGTGAGGTTTGGATCGACAGCGCCCTGACCAGGAAGGAGAGATTTGATTGGTGTGAATTCTGGATGCGTTTCTCTGTATACTGTCCTTACATAATGTTTGTACTTTGAAGATCTACATCTCACTAACCAATAAGAGTACATCGCTGTTAAGCTCCACCCACACGAGAGGTCTGTACCAGAACGGCAAACGCAAACTTGCGGAGTGTAAAACGTCAACACTTTGAAAGCGTAAGCGAAGACTGTGTTACATTTTTGCTCTTGAACTCACCGTGCTCAGTTTCAGAGAGGGTTTTTTTTTTTCTTCTTTCTCACTGTATATGTTTGAAAAGTTACGTTCAATCATTTTGTCACAAATTTAATTCCATATAAATCTGTATAAAGCTCCCACTCACATGCCTTTTTCATATTTTTGTTTGTATATGTGCTGAACATGTTACCTGTTCGTTCTGAATTGTGTGTGTGTGTGTGTGTGTGTGTGTGTGTGTAATGGCAGGTTGTGAAACATAATATTAAATCAAACAATAGTTTGGCAATCAGAGCAGTTTCAAGAGTATTTGCATTACTCTTTATTTTGCTTCTTTAATTGTTACTTAATTACCCATCATTTAAACTACAATTTAGGTCTAGAGAAAGTGTTTTGTTGTTGTTGTTGTTTTCTATAGTTAACGACGAAACTCGTTAAAGTTGTTGCACACTGTCAGATTATAAGCAAAATCGTGCGGCTCGTTGTGAGGCTGTGCTGTACGGGGGGAAAAAAAAACATGTTCAAAACATGTCAAGTGAACGAAATGACATTTTAAGGCTGATTTTACTCAGCAGGATTGTTCTGACTCTATAATCACAATCTCCCGTTCTCCTCAGTAAGCTTCTTTGAGACTCCATGGCTTTCTCACTTTCTCTCAACTCCCTAAACACACACCCAGCCACCGTCCACCATCCCACGCCCCACAATTATATCCGGATATATTCTCAGGGACGATCTGGCGTTTCCGAATCCAGCATGTTGACTGAAACAATTCAGAATGATTAACGTAACATTCAGTACGTTCACACGGACAACGATAATCCGATATGAACCCGATTAAGACGATAGTCTGATTCAGAAACTAGCATGTAAACAGAGATTACTGATGATCTTAATCTGATTAAAGTCATACTCGAAGTAAACACAGATGGAATTAAGACGTGTGGAGTATTCCTGTTTTAGTCGCGTTATCGACGTGCGTTACAGACGTGTACACGCCTTAATCACACTAATAACGTCATGTGGGAGTCACCGCATTGTGCGACAGGACACGTACACACACGGCAGCGCTCGACCGTTCGACGGCAAACAAGAGAGCACGGCTGCGTCCCAAACCGCGTACTTACTACTTATATAGTAGGAGAATACATGTATCTCTATATATTATATTATACAGTTTGCGGTTTGGGACGCAGCCCACGGCTTCAAGCAGTCGTGTGTATAGAATGAAAAATAATTAACTGCACTTGAAGCTTTTGTAAAATTACAAATAAATACGCCCAAAACTCTATACGGTCCCATAACGAAGACCAACTGTATGTTAATACGGGAAATTCTGGAGGGAACACCGGACGGCGTGGCGCGTGGACGTAATGACGTGTGACGTTAATCCATCTATGTTCTATAACACGTGAAACGGGAACATTGTAAGCGACTCGTGTAAACACCTTAATCACAATATTATACGTCTTATTCAGAATAAGATCAATCATTAGATTACTGCTGTCCATGTAAACGTAGTCACTGTAGATACAGTATGAGATTATAGTAATGAGGAGAATCTTACGTTATTATTGCGATGACTTGGATGGCACAACAAATAATTCATCAAATAATGCACGTCCACTTTTCTTGGTCTCTCTCTCTCTCTCTCTCTCTCGCTCTCTTTTTTCTTTGATTGCACATTGTTCCATCTCGTGTGTCAGATGAACACATTAGCGAAAAGGTCCGCAGCATAATCCGCAGGAGAAGCCGTTTTCCTATCCCTGTCTGACTTCTTGTCAGTAACGGTGGCATTTGAAGTATTCTCGAGGCCCACCGCTCGCCTTCTCGATCTACTCTGCGACGTTTGATGTGTCTGTACCCCGAGGGGGAAAATAGAGCCTCAGATTTTCCTTGGGGAAATATTAAGCTCGTGTTTCTGTGTCTGAGCACAGCTCCATCAGTCTGCTCTGATCGCTGTCACTCAGTTTCTCAGGAAGTGAGCACACATCACACCTCAGGGTCTCTTCCCTGGAGGAGGTGCGCTCGGATTACCCATTCACTTATCAGTTTAGCCCCAGTCAAGGACTGCAGGATATTTTGGACTTTAAATAAAATATTATAAAGGCTTTGGATTAGATTCCAGCACAGGAATATATTCAGGAAGGCTGCTACTTTGGAGAATTATGCAGCATCTGTGACCGCCTCAGGAGATGTGTGGATGATGATGTTATTACTAGGATCGTCATCACATCAGCCTCCTTTACTAAAGACCACCATCATCTCATCATCATCATCATCATCATCATCATTCCATTGCCAAATATGGCCACTGTGTCCTGACCATTAGCATCACTGAGTAACCTAATATACAGGTTAATATACTAATATATTTCTCTTGCTTGTGCTTTTACAGACCTGTAGTGACTCAAACGCACTCAAATAATGCAATTGTTTCATTTCATACTAGTACAAACGACCTTGAAGATGCGTAGAACATGATAAATAATAATAACTGTTCAAGCAGTGGCATCAGCACGAGTACATTATGAGGCTGAGAAGCCCCGATTGGAGAACGTTACGGTCTGGAGTCTTGTGTTTGTAAGGCCCTCCTGTCAGTCTTTTCCTAGACACACCCTAAAAACACTTCACAACACCTCCATTTCAGTCTGTTTGGAAACAAAAACATGGCAGAATCCGATAAGCGTCCAGAGCAGAAGATGTTTTTACTGTGTCTTACTTCCTGCTTCGCTACTGTTCGGAAGCTTTTGCTTACTGCTCCATGCTTCGCTCCCTTGCTTTTACATTCTAACTTATTATTTTCACTTCAGCTGTTCAGCAAAGTGCTCGAAACAACCTAATTTCGCACGTACACTAAAACCAGAGATTTTTTGGGACTGAAAGATTACAACATGAAAAGGTTTTTCTCTGAAAGTGGACTACTCGTGTCCTGCGAAGAGATATTTACATTCCTGAAAAGGGACTACACGACTGCATCCACACCGACAAAAAAGAAAGAAAGCGCCCTCTTTCCACGTGCTGCTCGGGCTGCCAAACACTTCTTCAGAGGATCGTAGTTCTTGAAACAAGTACTTGAAGTACCTACACCCTCGACAGAACACATACAAGCACATCACTGTGGATCCAGGGAGCAGTGGTGGCTTGGCGGTTAAGGCTCTGGGTTACTGATCGGAAAGGTTGGGGGTTCAAGCCCCAGCACTCTCAAGCTGCCACTGTTGGGCCCTTAAGCCTCTCTGCTCCAGGGGATGGTGTATCATGGCTGACCCTGCACTCTGACCCCAACTTCCTAACATGCTGTGGTATGCAAAGAAAAGAATTTCACTCTGCTGTAAATGACCAATATCATCAATATCATTATTATCCCCTCAGCCCCCTCAGCCCCTCAGACTCAGCCGGTGAGTCTGTGATTAAACAGGAAGCTAGACCCAAAAATGCTCAGTCACAGGCATTGCAGATTGGAGCAAGGGCATGTTCAACTCGACAAACCCATACTGGTTTTCTCCCATAACCCAATTAGTCTTCAAAGTAGATTTGAACCAATCATGAATGTGGACGAAGACGCCTCAAATGTGATCAGGCATAGATCGCATCAGCCAGCGGCTAACACGGCTAACACTCAAGGTCAAGCAGGCAGCGGCGATCTGCCGAGAGTGCAACTGAGCCCAGCACTCTGATAGTGGGGGACTCCATTATCAGAAACATTGGCAGCAGGACTACTACCACTTGCTGCCTTCCTCAAGCAAGAGTCTGTGGTAAATAAGGAACTTCAGAGCATTTTGCCAGAACATAAAACTGTGAATCGGGTTATAATACATTTTGGGGAAAACGATATTCAGATAGAGCAGTCATAACTACTGAAAATGGATTTCAATGAACTCTTTGAAATACTTGAAAGATTAAAAGATCAGTCGTTCATCAGTGGACCACTTCCAGCTAGAGGAACAAATATGTTTTCTCGTTTGCTTGGTCTGAAGACATGGCTACACAAAACCTCTAACATGAGGGGACTGAACTACATCGACAACTTGAATCTATTCTGGACTCAACTTGATCTCTTTAAATCAGATGTCCTGCACACAACAGACTTGTAGACAGAGTGTTTAATGTAATATCCTCTTCTCCCATCCACCTCTTCCTTCATCCATCTGCAATGTGTGCCAATCCTCTCAAACTCAATGGTACACCGATACCACTGTAGTGTCTGGACGAGAACAGGACCACACTCCGGCTGCATATTTGGTCAACACATCCTACAATTACACAGCGCGGCCAAAACACCCACCGAACCCCACCTACAGAGGGTTCAACGGTCGGGCAGTGACCAATTAGAACAGCTCCAAGAAACAGGACTGAAGGATGAGTTCCTGGAAGAAGGCAAAGATATCATTCTTCAGTATATCTGCAGGTATATCTGCATATATTTGATAGTTTTAACTCAAAAGTTAAACATATTATTGATGGCATTGCTCCTGTAAAGGTCAGATAGATGACTGGTTTGCGAAAGGCACCTTGGTGAAATACTGAAAGCTGAACGCTTGTGGCGGAAAACAGAACTTGAAGTACATGATAACATCTGTGAAGACAGCGTTCATACTTTCAATGCGGAACTATGCACAGCAAGACAGATCTACTTCTCAAGCATTATAAACAGCAACATCAACATCACACGTGCTCTTTTTTGCTACAGTAGAGAAATTAACAAACCCACCAAGCCAGATTCCATGTGAAATGCTGTCTGGCTGCAAATGCAACGAGTTTGCATCTTTTTTCAAGAAAAAAAAAAATGTCTGACATTAGAATGGCGATTAACTGGTTCTCTCTCTCGTTCTCGCACTGAAGATAGACAGCACCCACCACGACAACTTCACAACTAGGTCAATATTTCTTTTTTGTTTTGAGGAACTTGATGCCAAAACTCTAGAATAAACAGTACAGCAGCTTTAAACTTCAACGTGCTGTCTCGACATACTCACTACATCCTTTATCAAAAATGTTTTAAAGTGTTTAGAAAAAGATCTCTTAGACATCCCTGAAATCCCTGACAGCCGCAATTGTTAAGCCCCTTCTGAAAAAGAGCATTCTGTATAGCACGGTTTTAAACAACTATAGACCAATATCAAATCTTCCTTTCATAGGCAAGATCATTGAAAAAGTTGTTTTCAATCAGCTGAACTGATTTATATCTTCAAATAGCTATTTGGACAATTTCCAATCTGGTTTCCAGCAGCATGAAGGCACAGAGACGGCACTCATAAAGATCCATCCATCCATCGATCTTCTATACCGCTTATCCTTCAGCGTTATCCTTATCCTTGACAATAGTTGGCTTGAATCTGAGTGGACGTCCATGACGTATGGAGTCCCACAAGGCTCAATCCTTGGGCCGCTGCTGTTCAACATGTATATGCTCCCACTAGGCCAAATTATAAAGAGGAACCAAATTGCATACCATTGCTATGGAGAAGACACCCTGTCTCCAAGTGATTACCACCCCATAGACTCCCTGTGCCAGTGCCTTGATGAAATTGGATAGATGTGGAAACAGTTTGGATGTGCCAAAACCTCCTTCAATTAAACAGACAAAACAGAAGTCATTGTGTTTGGAAACAGAGATGAAAGTCTCAAGTTGATACCTTGACTCCAGGAATCTTGGTGTCATTTTGGAATCTGATCTAAGTTTCTGTAGTCGAGTGAAAGCATTAACCAAATCAGCCTACTATCATCTCAAAAATATAGCGAGAAGTAGGTGTTTCATTTCCAGTCATGTCTTAGAGAAATGTGTGCATGCATTCATTACCAGCAGGGTGGATTACTGAAATGGACTTCTTACCCATCTTCCCAAAAAAAGAATTCATTTATTCAGAATGCTGCTGCCAGGATTCTCACCCCAACCAAAAAAATCTGAGCATATTACTCCAGTCCTCAGGTCTTTACACTGGCTTCTAGTTACATTCAGAATAGATTTTAAAGTACTATTACTAGTTTATAAATCACTACATGGCCTAGGACCTAAATACATTAGAGATATGTTTACTGAATATAAATCGAACAGGCCTCTCAGATTATTATTATAATTATTATTATTATTATTATTACAAGTGTTACATTTAGATCAATTAACATACAGACATAGTTTCTTGTTCTATAATCTATAACTCTGACTGTACAGTTCACTATTTTGAGGAGGTATGTATACACCACTCATCACAGTTAGCTGACTAGCTGATTGCTAACAACACGGAGGCATCCATGCTGTTGTAGTTTTTTCCCCACTCTGTAGCTCAAACGCATGAAGGTTGAAACATTCTGAGTTCCAACATAGTTTAACATCCAGCACAATCAGTACTGAATAATATTGACTACTGCACCTTTAACTTAACATCCAGCACATTCAGTACTGAATAATATGGACTACGGGGCCTTTAACTTAACATCCAGCACATTCAGTACTGAATAATATTGACTACTGCACCTCTAACGTAACATCCAGCACATTCAGTACTGACTAATATTGACAACAGGACCATTAACTTAACATCCAGTGCATTCAGTACTGAATTATATTGACTACTGCACCTCTAACGTAACATCCAGCACATTCAGTACTGACTAATATTGAATACAGGAGCTTTAACTTAACATTCAGTGCATTCAGTACTGAATTATATTGACTACTGCACCTTTAACTTAACATCCAGCACATTCAGTACTGACTAATATTGACTACAGGACCTTTAACTTAACATCCAGTGCATTCAGTACTGAATAATATTGACTACTGCACCTCTAACGTAACATCGAGCACATTCAGTACTGACTAATATTGACTACAGGAGCTTTTACTTAACATCCAGTGCATTCAGTACTGAATAATATTGACTACTGCACCTTTAACTTAACATCCAGCACATTCAGTACGGACTAATATTGTGTACTCCACCTTTAACTTTAACATCCAGCACATTCAGTACTTACTAATATTGTCTACTGCACCTTTAACTTAACATCCAGCACATTTAGTACTTAATAATGTTGTCTACTGCACCTTTAACTTAACATCCAGCACATTCAGTACGGACTAATATTGTCTACTGCACCTTTAACTTAACATCCAGCACATTCAGCACTGACTAATATTGACTACAGGACCTTTAACTTAACATCCAGTGCATTCAGTACTGAATAATATTGACTACTGCACCTCTAACGTAACATCCAGCACATTCAGTACTGACTAATATTGACTACAGGAGCTTTTACTTAACATCCAGTGCATTCAGTACTGAATAATATTGACTACTGCACCTTTACTTAACATCCAGCACATTCAGTACGGACTAATATTGTGTACTCCACCTTTAACTTTAACATCCAGCACATTCAGTACTTACTAATATTGTCTACTGCACCTTTAACTTAACATCCAGCACATTCAGTACTTACTAATGTTGTCTACTGCACCTTTAACTTAACATCCAGCACATTCAGTACTTACTAATATTGTCTACTGCACCTTTAACTTAACATCCAGCACATTCAGTACTGACTAATATTGACTACAGGACCTTTAACTTAACATCCAGTGCATTCAGTACTGACTAATATTGACTACAGGAGCTTTTACTTAACATCCAGTGCATTCAGTACTGAATAATATTGACTACTGCACCTTTAACTTAACATCCAGCACATTCAGAACTTACTAATATTGTCTACTGCACCGTTAACTTAACATCCAGCACATTCAGTACTGAATAATATTGACTACAGGACCTTTAACTTAACATCCAGTGCATTCAGTACTGAATAATATTGACTACTGCACCTCTAACGTAACATCCAGCACATTCAGTACTGACTAATATTGACTACAGGAGCTTTTACTTAACATCCAGTGCATTCAGTACTGAATAATATTGACTACTGCACCTTTAACTTAACATCCAGCACATTCAGTACGGACTAATATTGTGTACTCCACCTTTAACTTTAACATCCAGCACATTCAGTACTTACTAATATTGTCTACTGCACCTTTAACTTAACATCCAGCACATTCAGTACTGACTAATATTGACTACAGGACCTTTAACTTAACATCCAGTGCATTCAGTACTGAATAATATTGACTACTGCACCTCTAACGTAACATCCAGCACATTCAGTACTGACTAATATTGACTACAGGAGCTTTTACTTAACATCCAGTGCATTCAGTACTGAATAATATTGACTACTGCACCTTTAACTTAACATCCAGCACATTCAGTACGGACTAATATTGTGTACTCCACCTTTAACTTTAACATCCAGCACATTCAGTACTTACTAATATTGTCTACTGCACCTTTAACTTAACATCCAGCACATTCAGTACTTACTAATGTTGTCTACTGCACCTTTAACTTAACATCCAGTGCATTCAGTACTTACTAATATTGTCTACTGCACCTCTAACGTAACATCCAGCACATTCAGTACTTACTAATATTTACTACAGGAGCTTTTACTTAACATCCAGTGCATTCAGTACTGAATAATATTGACTACAGGAGCTTTTACTTAACATCCAGTGCATTCAGTACTGAATAATATTGACTACTGCACCTTTAACTTAACATCCAGCACATTCAGTACTTACTAATATTGTCTACTGCACCTTTAACTTAACATCCAGCACATTCAGTACTGAATAATATTGACTACTGCACCTTTAACTTAACATCCATTCAGTACTGACTATATATTATACTACACACCTCCTTAAAGAACATCCAGCACATTCAGTACTGACTAATATTGACTACAGGAGCTTTTACTTAACATCCAGTATTCAGTATGAATAATATTAGTTATTCTGCACCTTTAACTTACCATCCAGCAGCACACGCACACTCAATATTGTGTACACTTCTTTAACTTCACATACATGCACATTCTAATACTTACTATTGTCTACTGCACCTTTAACTTAACATCCAGCACATTCAGTACTTACTAATATTGTCTACTGCACCTTTAACTTAACATCCAGCACATTCAGTACTTACTAATATTGTCTACTGCACCTTTAACTTAACATCCAGCACATTCAGTACTGAATAATATTGACTACTGCACCTTTAACTTAACATCCAGCACATTCAGTACTGACTAATATTGACTACAGGACCTTTAACTTAACATCCAGCGCATTCAGTACTGAATAATATTGACTACTGCACCTCTAACGTAACATCCAGCACATTCAGTACTGACTAATATTGACTACAGGAGCTTTAACTTAACATCCAGTGCATTCAGTACTGAATAATATTGACTACTGCACCTTTACTTAACATCCAGCACATTCAGTACGGACTAATATTGTGTACTCCACCTTTAACTTTAACATCCAGCACATTCAGTACTGACTAATATTGACTACAGGACCTTTAACTTAACATCCAGTGCATTCAGTACTGAATAATATTGACTACTGCACCTCTAACGTAACATCCAGCACATTCAGTACTGACTAATATTGACTACAGGAGCTTTTACTTAACATCCAGTGCATTCAGTACTGAATAATATTGACTACTGCACCTTTAACTTAACATCCAGCACATTCAGTATGGACTAATATTGTGTACTCCACCTTTAACTTTAACATCCAGCACATTCAGTACTTACTAATATTGTCTACTGCACCTTTAACTTAACATCCAGCACATTCAGTACTTACTAATATTGTCTACTGCACCTTTAACTTAACATCCAGCACATTCAGTACTTACTAATGTTGTCTACTGCACCTTTAACTTAACATCCAGCACATTCAGTACTTACTAATATTGTCTACTGCACCTTTAACTTAACATCCAGCACATTCAGTACTGACTAATATTGACTACAGGACCTTTAACTTAACATCCAGCGCATTCAGTACTGAATAACATTGACTACTGCACCTCTAACGTAACATCCAGCACATTCAGTACTGACTAATATTGACTACAGGAGCTTTAACTTAACATCCAGTGCATTCAGTACTGAATAATATTGACTACTGCACCTTTACTTAACATCCAGCACATTCAGTACGGACTAATATTGTGTACTCCACCTTTAACTTTAACATCCAGCACATTCAGTACTGACTAATATTGACTACAGGACCTTTAACTTAACATCCAGTGCATTCAGTACTGACTAATATTGACTACTGCACCTCTAACGTAACATCCAGCACATTCAGTACTGACTAATATTGACTACAGGAGCTTTTACTTAACATCCAGTGCATTCAGTACTGAATAATATTGACTACTGCACCTTTAACTTAACATCCAGCACATTCAGTACGGACTAATATTGTGTACTCCACCTTTAACTTTAACATCCAGCACATTCAGTACTTACTAATATTGTCTACTGCACCTTTAACTTAAAATCCAGCACATTCAGTACTTACTAATATTGTCTACTGCACCTTTAACTTAACATCCAGCACATTCAGTACTTACTAATGTTGTCTACTGCACCTTTAACTTAACATCCAGCACATTCAGTACTTACTAATATTGTCTACTGCACCTTTAACTTAACATCCAGCACATTCAGTACTGACTAATATTGACTACAGGACCTTTAACTTAACATCCAGTGCATTCAGTACTGAATAACATTGACTACTGCACCTCTAACGTAACATCCAGCACATTCAGTACTGACTAATATTGACTACAGGAGCTTTAACTTAACATCCAGTGCATTCAGTACTGAATAATATTGACTACTGCACCTTTACTTAACATCCAGCACATTCAGTACGGACTAATATTGTGTACTCCACCTTTAACTTTAACATCCAGCACATTCAGTACTTACTAATATTGTCTACTGCACCTTTAACTTAACATCCAGCACATTCAGTACTTACTAATATTGTCTACTGCACCTTTAACTTAACATCCAGCACATTCAGTACTGACTAATATTGACTACAGGAGCTTTAACTTAACATCCAGTGCATTCAGTACTGAATAATATTGACTACTGCACCTTTACTTAACATCCAGCACATTCAGTACGGACTAATATTGTGTACTCCACCTTTAACTTTAACATCCAGCACATTCAGTACTTACTAATATTGTCTACTGCACCTTTAACTTAACATCCAGCACATTCAGTACTTACTAATGTTGTCTACTGCACCTTTAACTTAACATCCAGCACATTCAGTACTTACTAATATTGTCTACTGCACCTTTAACTTAACATCCATTTCGCAGTAGCTTAAAGGGAAAATAAGCCTTCTTGGCAGGAAGATCTCCTTCTGTAACTGGATCCTTGACTTCCTGAATGAAAGAGCTAATTTAATTTAGAGCGGCAATAAATCTCTGAGACATTAGTGTGCTATGTGTAAAGACCAGAGCTGCAAACGACAGTTCAACGTTTGTCGACAATACAGCGCTGGCGAGGCAAGTCATACAGAGAGGAGGTGGAGAAACAACAAGCTGTTCCTTAATGTGGACACAACACAAGAGATGGTCGTTGACTTCAGCTGGCCCTGTTACACCACACATTAAAGGCAGTCAAAGGCTCCATGTTCCTTGATGTATACATCACTGGGGACGTCTTTCCTCAGACCAATCATTCCTGCTCTGAATGAAGAGAGCAAATCTGCACCAGCCTCAGCCGCTGTATCACTGGAACAGGGAATTGCAGCACCCTGTGGCGGATTAAGAAATTTAATGAAAACATTTGCAAACCGTTCATCCACTCTTAAACCGAAAATCTTTACTCCCCTGTTGTCTGGCCAAATGTACCCTTTATTTATTTATTTATTTATTTATTTTTTTATTTCATGTGGTTTCTTAACCTCTTTACACTCCCCAAAGCCTACCTGATGCAAATCCCCTCATGCACTGCTCATACGATTACCGTCTGCTGTGTAGAAATTCAACCCGCAAACACGGCGGACGAGTGTAATGTAGTCCATGCGTCTTCAGTATTCAAGAGTAAGAACTTAAATGTTAAGCACCGACCAAAGTATTTTATTGTCACGTAAAAAGAAAAAAAGAAAAGAAGAGTTGACAGTGTCCGTAACTAGGCAACGGCGTTCTCCTCGTTAGTATAGCTGCGTTCACGTCACGTCGTCATCGCGAGATTCCGACTTGAAAAAGTGTTCCTGTCCTCGTAGAACTCGTAATTACATCTCGTAAACAAGGAATTTTCTGAGCCGCATGCGTATAATTGGCTGTTAGTAATGTCTCAATAACGTAAGATTGATTATCTGAAAATAGATGAAAGACATACGGTACAGTTTAATGCAATTTTGAAGTTGTCAACAACATCATCTCACACAGACTCGTTTAATTCCAAGGACGTGAACAGGTTCTAGTCGCAGGAGTAGAAAACTGTGAAATTCTTTTCCTCACTCATCCCAGCATGTCAGGAAGTCGGGGTTAGAGTGCACGGTCAGCCATGATACAGCGCCCCCTGGAGCAGAGCACTCAATAGTGGCAGCTTGACTGGGGTTTGAACCCCCGCCCTTCTGATCAGTAACCCAGAGGCTTAACCACCACGCCACCACAACCCCGTACCAGGCGGGTATGTCATCTAGTAATCGCTGTAATTCCGACATGGCGTGAACGCAGCCATTGTCCCAGTTCTTGCATACTCTTTTACTACACACTCAGGAGTACGTACTTTTCCCTCACAAAACGAGTACACACTTTTCACGCGTAGTGTAAGTACGCGAACTGGGCCGCATTATTATTGTGATGCTTTGCTTGTACTCCCTGCTCTTGTCTCCGCCCCTATTTCATCATCCGTGTGCCACCTAAATGTGTCCAGCTGTTTTGTCTTTGTTCATCATTAGCTTGCCTATTTATACCCTCGTGTTTCTGTATTTCTCCGTGAAGTCTTGTTTATTGTTACTGCACGTGTCTACGCCTTCATCTCATTCCCGCTTATTCTACTCATGAAGAAAATAAAAATTCAGTAAAAACCGCCAGTTCTTGCTACGTTTACTTCTACCACACAGGAATAATCCATTCCCCACCCCCACCCCACACCACACCCCCCGACCTGGGACATTTACATATCTATATTCTCTCCATACTGAATGCCATGTCAATTGTATACGTGTATACAGTGGGATACGAGGTAAACAACGTGGGCAATACAGCAAGGTAAACAACAAGGGCAGTGGCATGTGATTTGATTGATTTGAATGCTGCCAGGGAGAGAAAGAACAGGACAGAGGAAGCGCGGCGGTCACAGAGGGAGAAAACAAAAATGTGTGTGAGAGAAAGAGCAAGGCGGGGGAAGACAATAAGGAAGAGAGCATGGGAGATAGAGAGTAAGAGCGGGTGAGTGACACACTGCATCAGGAATGAGAAATACATCCTGCCTGGCACACTAATAACATCAGGATGATTTTCTGCAGTGTACTGACCGTGTGTGTGTGTGTGTGTGTGTGTGTGTGTGTGTGTGCGTGTGTGTGTGTACATCTCTGTAATGATTAGGCCACCGAGCTTAATCCTCAGTTATGAAATAGTTTCTGAGCAGTCATTTATTAAGTCATTGTGTAATTCTTATCTCACACACACACACACACACACACACACACACACACACACACACACACACACTTTTTTCCCCCTGCTAGACAAATCCAATTTCTATCCACGCCTCTTTCACATTTCCTAATATATCTCTCTTGCCTCACGTTTACATCACATCTAATCAAATAAATCTTACAGATGCTCAAAGAGCTAAAATACGTTCCGCGTCATCTCATCTCCTCGTCTAATTTCGGACGGTTTGGTAGAGATTAGACTTTAGCGGCTCCTGAAAACCGAGCTTCAGCTCAGTCTGACTACCGAAACGCGCTCCATCTCGCGCCATGGCAATTCCGTCCTCCGCAGGATGTTGAACATCCGTGTCGTCGGATATTTACCCGGCGTGACCCGCGCCGACTCGGATCCGCCCGAACCCGAGCGGTATACTCGAAGTGTGTCCGACTTTTTTCTTCACGATGGATTAGCAATTTCAGTTCCCTATAACACCTCCGGCTAGCGTTTTCACGATCCAATCAAAGTTCAATCAGGTGTGTGTTCATAGTTCTCCTGCCGCTGTGTATTGGATTACTCTCTGGTTTTATTCTCAGGTGAAGGGCTCTCAGGAGCAGAGAACGAGGGGTTTAGAGCGCGTGTTCGTACTGTATCTGTCGAGCGTTAGAGCAGCCGTGAGGTAAACCTTCACCGGCACGGATTTATAAAAGTTTTTGAAACTCCACACTCAATAAAAGAGCATTTTCAGTGTGCAGAGCATAAAGGAAAGCGAGCGTTAACTGTGACTCTGTGAGTCATCTCGATGCCGTCTAGTTTTTAACTCCCCGAGGCTCAAACAACCCCGGCGTATAACATAATGAATCACTGGTAAGATGCGAGCTCAAGCGTGACTCAGAAAAGTGCAAGACAGCATGGAACTTCTTCGCAGTTTAAGTCATCTGCAGTTTTTTTTTTTTTAAAAAAAACAACAACAACAACAACAACATTTCTGTCCTTTTGTTTTCAATGAAATTTTAATTGTTTTATTTTAGACCAAAGTGCCGTTCAGATCTCAAATCCGATTGGTCGACTGTCTGGGATGTTTATTTAAGATCTATGGAAGGAGTCTCCGGTGTCAGAACAACAAAATCGGCTGCCGAGGGAACGACTGTAACGTCCGACAGCTACGTTGGACGTAACCGTAAACGGATAAAAAGCACATTCGTTAATAAACGAACGACGTTATTGAAAAGAATCGCGTCCTTTCACCGCTACGTCGTATCGTCCCCGACGTGTTGTATCCCTTGCTTACGTAAGCCCCGCATCTCCGCTCCTTCTCTTCTGTCGTAGCAGAACGGACAGATCGTCCATCTGTTCCTCGCACCCATTCGATTTCAGTCTCAGAGGGTTTGTAAGACAGCTTGGTCTGATTGGACTAATATGGTACCGAACCTGGTAATTACCAGAGAGGTGATATCACAGCCTGTGGATAGTGCTGTTTCCTTACAGGATGTAGTCCCGCAGCGGGACAGACGTGAGGCGTAATGAGAACACGTGTTATGTTTTGTTTTTAAACTGTCGTAGCGAGCCTTTCGCGTTAAAACCATCCATCCATCCATTCATCCATCCATCTTCCACCGCTTACTCCTTTTCAGGTTCATGTGGAACCTCGAGCCTATCGCAGGGAGACAGGGTACACCCTGGACAGGGTGCCAATCCATCGCAGGTGATAAAAACCAGCCCCGTTTAAACATTTACCAGAACCTTAGAAACGATCATAAATGTTAACCGCATGTGTAATCTGTCCTCAGAGGGCTTGACTCGGAGATACCAACATAAGTACGCTTTATTCAGCGACTTTCCATCCATTCTGGTTTACAGTACTTCCACGATACCCCGCGTGCTTTTTGTCTTCTTCAGTTTCCTCGCATCCTTTGCGCCTCGACCTCCACCTCCACCACACCAGGGTTCGTTCCCCACCCCTACAGATCTGTGCAAAGGTTTCAGACACATGCACAGAAACACTGTAGAGCAAAAGAAAAAAATGTAACTGTTCCTATATTTAAAAAAAAAAATACTGTAAAGACCGGTAAACAGTAGTAAATGAAAAAAAAAGTCAATATTTGGTATGACAAAAAAAATTTAACTAAAAAGAGTAATCTCAGGTAGAAGTGTTGTTGAGCATCTTGCAGAACCAGACACGGTTCTCCTGGAGAAGAAGACTGAGACTACGCACTCACTTCTTATTTTTGCAGCGAAACCCAGCAGCTTCCGTTGTGTTCTTTGTCTGAATAGTCTCTCTTACAGCTTAATATGCTGCTTTCATTACTGATATATAAAAAAAAAATCTATAACAAAGTGTGTACTAAAAAAAACAATAGTGGTGCCTGAAACTATAACAATTCCAGGACCTTTTTATTTGGTGGCATGTCGTTAACAAAAAGTCATGACGCGTGGTAAGATTTAACTGGTAATTATGCATGTGAACTATTCACTTCTTGTTGTTCTTTCAGCGGAGCAAAATAAACTTCTTGCTTTTATGAAAAAAAAAAAAAAAAAGAAGTGGATTTTTTTTTTCCCACCCATCACACATCACGTCGTAATCACGACTTACGAACTCGAACGCTCGAACATCCGAGGACGAACTGAAGGCAGCGTAAGACGTCAGACGGAGATTTTGTACCCCCCCCCCCAACAACCGCCAAAAAATAAAACCATTACTAAGGGTAAAAAGAAGTCAAATAATTCCATCTGTCACGAACGAAAAAAAATAAAAGATCACTCGCATTTTGTTCCTCTGTTCTTTAGCGCCCCCTAGAGAGTGACGCTTTCTAGAGCTTAGCAGCCAAGTTCGGCTGTAAATCCGGCTGTAAAGTCGATCCTAAACCTGTCAGATGTGTCCAAACCTTCAATGTAGTTCGTTTAATATTAGCATGGATTCTCGAAAAATCTTTTATATATATATATATATATATATATTTATATGTCCATCTTTCTCAGAGCAACCTTGCTTCAAGCTGCCTGACAATAATATATCCTATTTGCAGTGTATCCCACGATCCCTGACGTTTATACGTGGCATTACAGAGTACTTCAGCGAGGTGATCGTGTCATGTGACCACAGACCACACAAATACTTCCCACCTAAAGAAATCATTCTAGTCCTCACACAGTAAAAGTTAAAGAAACACACATTTATCGTGGGTTAAAAATGTCCTTTTCACCCTGAACAAAACGCCCGAGTCGTTCTAATTATGACTAGCAGGTAAGTGTAGGTTTTCAGTCGTACCATACGTACTATGTCATCGGTGCGATCGTTGATGTTTTAGTTGTACGCGATCTCCAACACGGAGGCGATTCATGCTCCACCTAGCTTATGTTCTGCTGATGCACGCAGCTGCAGCTCTTTGGAGAAGCGCCATTGTTTGCTCTCAGAAATGGAAGTGTGATCAGGAATGTCTTATCTCAGGACTATTAGCTGTGTTAATATTGTCATAGGTGAATAATTGATGAATCTTGATGGCATCGACTTTCTCGCGTATTTTTTTGCCCGAGGGGTGGTGGTGGTGGGGGGGTATTTTTTATTCGAGAGTAAATGAAGCGGTGACTCGAAGTATCACAGATCCTGAGCGACATACGGGTCGCGCGTAATTAATTCCGTCCATCCATCCGTCAGTTTGCACGTCAGCGTGTCCTCATTTACTCATCTCCAAGCCGTATGGATGATACGATAGATCCCGATGAAACAGATGCACACGCAGATACGCGTTCGGGACTCGCGCTCGTCTCTCCGCTCATAAATATTCACGGAAGGTTGGACCTTGGAGTGTTTTGACGGTTTGATTGACAGCTCGGATTGCTGGACAGCATCGGCAGACTGCAAATTTGTAGTCTCTCTCTTTCTCTGTTTCTCACGACACACACACACACACACACACACGCACACACACATGTTTCAGTTCCAGGTTGTAACACTACAAACTGTGAGAAAGGGGGTGAATACTTAAGCACACCACCATACATCTGTACTTCTTCACAGCCTTCTCAGGTGTTTAGAGTTTTGTCTAATCAGCACTTCAGCTCAATTCGAGAGTGTATCTGCTGCAGGGAGTTTCATCATTCTGGATTTGGAGCTGCATGAGGTGTGTGAGGCGCCTGATAGAGCTTTGCTCATTAATATACACACACGCCGACTTCTGAGCCACTGCTGAACGCAGGCATGCGAAATGCTTTTTCTTTCACGAGGATGTGTGCGTTGCGTGTCACAAAGCGTGAAGCTTTTGTTTATTTGGAATCCGTATCTTTACATTTGTAAGAACAGATCCAACCCCCCCTCTTCCCCCCGCCTCCCCCACTCATCAGTCTTTATTTATTGTAGTAGATATTAAATAAAAGTATCATCAAACATCATCATCGGCGCTAAGTCTTTGCTGGTAGGTTGTTATACACAGTATACGCATATTATGTATTGTAAAAATGTCTTGAAGTATCAGTACATGACATCTCCTACCTCAGAATTAACCCAAACGTGACCGTAGTGTTGTTTTATTTTTATTTAATTTTTTTTACAGCAAAATATAAACATATTTATGAGTATTCATTTGGGAATTTGAGTAAAGTGGACTGAGATTGACATTACATCTTCGTAGGTATTCACCTTCTTGATATTTTCAACCAGGAACTGAAAATGGACTTAATTGGGATTTGTCTGAGTGTCCATGGGCAAAAATCCACCCAGAATCCAGACGTGCAAAACGAATAGCGATCATATCTCAGAAGACTTGCAGACAAGGGGGTTAGTACTTATGTAACCACCAAGCGCCTAGTTTGACCTAGACATATTGTGTAAATCACATGGTAAATCTTTTTCGACCGGGTTGTAACTCTTCAAACTGTGCAAAAAGTTCAAGGGGGCAAATACTTATGTAACGAACCGTGTGAATCAGTCAAAGATGGAACTGAGGTATCTTGTTTCCACACTTCAGGGCTTTGTTACATCATCGAGCATACATGATAGCTAGCTTCTTTACATTTTACTTTCTACTCAAAAAGTGCAGAATTAGCCGTGCTCGGTTCACGGGAAGGACGCCATTACATTGTCTCGCCTGTCAATCACAGCGACACCAGCCAATCGTGGGCATGTATCTGTATGTAGAAGTGGGCGGATAGCGCTCTCTTCTGATTGTGGTACTCGGTCCTGTGACGTAGCATGAGCAGCGGTTTGAAAAGATGCCACGGCATGACGTATTTCAGAGGAAGCATGCGTTAGTCCTCACCTTCTCCGGCTTTAAAAGTTTAAAAATTAAAAGCGTATTTAAAGGAGGTTCCTCGTAAGTCAGATCCATCAATCCATCATTCCATCATTTGCTCCATCTTGACTAGAGTTCCAGTTCCGGCTGAAAGGAAGCAGCCTCGCAGCATGATGCTGCCACCACCATGCATCACTGTGGGCATGGTGCTCTCTGTTTGGTAAGCTGTCTTGTTTTGTTTTGTGTGTGTGGTTTTTTTTTATCCCCCCCCCAAAAAAAAAGATCTGCCTGATGGCCTTTACAGTGTTCCCTTGTACTGTGCATCTGATGTTTTGGAAATTCTTTCTTTTACTGCTTTCCTTTCAAATAAGTACACGCTTCGTAAGCTCGTCGCAGTCGGATGAACTCAAGAAGAACACCCCAGAGAAGCAGCTGGTCTTTATTTGGAGTTCATCAGAATCACTTAATTGGTCACAGGTGTGTGATAATTACTTTTGAACATGAGTTGGACAAACCAGCTCCAACACTGTAGAGGCACATGCGCTTGTGATCATTTCTTCTTTTGGAGTGGTCAGGAACGAGTATTTCGGGGAGGTATATCACATATGCAGCGTTGCCATGCGTTGAGTTTTGGTAACTGCTGCTGGGATTGCCTAGCGCAACTTGAAGATAGAAGTATTGGGCACAGAGTTGTTGTTTGCTCTGTGTGTGTGTGTGTGTGTGTGTGTGTGTGTGTGTGTGTGTGTGTGTGTGTGTGTTTTGCTGATGCCTGATGCAGTGAGACAGGTCTTGTTGTTCTCTTTGTCAGTCATGCCATCTCTCTCTCCTCCAAATCCCTCCTTATCCCACTCATCCCCAAGGTTCTGAAATAGCCTGGAGACTCTCTCTCTCTCCCTCTCTCGCTCTCTCACACACACACAAAATCTTTACCCTGCAAAATCTCTCCATCCACTTCTCTTCTTTCCCTCTCTCTCTCTCTCTCTCTCTCTCTCTCTCTCTCTTTCTCTCTCACACACACACAGAGGCGTAGAAGTTCAGTGATGTGTTCAGCACAGTGATGAGTGTCTGCCCTCCAGCTCCACCCCGCAGCTCTCTGTGCTGCGTGAGAAATAATTCCGGCGCTCGGTGTGAAAACGTGTTGCGGTGTCCTTACGTCAGCGTGTGCCTCCTCGTCTCTGTGCCGTCGCACGGCCCGTTTCCTCCGAGCTCCTTTCATACTTCCACCTTCTCTCTCGCTGACAGTCAGAGCAAGAGCGGTGTGCTTCCTCACCACTCGGCTGAGATTACAGACCCTCACGAAGCAGGGAGGAAACCACTCGGAGGCGTGCTATTTTCGGAAAATAATCAGCGATGAGCCGGTCGTTGAAGGCGTGACCACCTTGGAGTTCTTTCTCCGTTCTTTTTTAGTGCTTTATGATTGTTTTTTTTTAAACGGGCCAATCCGACAGCTGTGCTCTTGGTGAGCGTGGTGATTGTTTATTTTCCGTACTGCACTGTTCAAAGGTTCCTGTGCAGGTTTACAGGCTGAGCAGCATCTTGTATTAAATTCACAGTGTATTATTTTTCTTCTGTTGTCTCTCCGTCACACACACAATCACTTTACCCCGAGTTCATGTCTCTGTTTCCTCTTCTGAAGTGTCTCCATCACAGCACAGACTGTAAAAGCCTGCTGTCTTTGTGCCCTGTGTGTGTGTGTGTGTGTGTGTGTGTGCATGCACTTAAATTTCTGACTCTGTTCCGCTGACATGAACACTTCATTTCTTCGTCTCCTCTCAGCCGCATCATGTCCTTATTTCCCTTTATTCCCGAACGCTGTGCTTCATGCACCTGGACCTCGTTTATCCATCGTTTAAGAAATCAGTGTCACAATTCTCACCAGATTTGCAGACGTTTCGGTAACGTTTCCGATTCCCTTCGTACTCACGCGCACACGATACATTCCAGCCGGACCCGCGATACCGAGCGCGTTCACGGCACAGCGGATTTACACGTAGCCACGCCCACAAAGACCCATAAAAGGCAAAGCTGAAAACGGCAAAATGACTAAACAACATACGGTGAAGAGGCGCCTCTTAAGCTCTTAAGCACGTGCACAAAATCTTCCAGTAATGCAGCTCAGCCATCGAGGTGCTTCGTCTTCCAAAGAAACACAATACCTCTTTCTCCGTTTGTAGGGCGCCATTACTTTTCTTTTTCGCTTTTTAAACTGAAAGGACAGCTCAGTTGCAAAGCCCTGTTTCTCTGTATCTGTCGCATACGTGACACAAATTCGGTAGTGTAATGAATCTGGGCGGGGGTGGGGCAGGGGGGATGGGGTGATGCAACATTCTTTTCCAGTCCAACTTTCCACGTTCATTTGCATGACCGAGCTAGCAGCCAGAACTCAAAGAAATTCGAAAATACGACCGTAATTTGTTCCGTGAAGACTCGATAATTACACGCCACCGTCGCTTTCCTTCAAGCGGATAAACAAACATGTCTGAATGAATTAAAACAAATAAATGATACAGCAAATAATGTGCGCGGTAACAAACAAAAAAATAAAAAAAGTTAAAAAAAAAAAAAAAAAAATCTCATTAAATCCTTGATTGTTTGTTTTCTGACAGAAAATACCATCTTTTGTATCATCAGCAAGCAGTGAGCTTTCAGAGCCTTCAGAGCTTTGCAGCTCTGATTCGAAGGAAAACAACACAGACAATTAAGACACAGCTTGTGGGACACAGAAACGCAAATACACTCCAGTATTTAATCAGAGACACTGATAGACAAACAACCATATGGGATTTGTTTTTCTATAAAATACGAATGTGCGTCGGCATCACGTTATCGAAGCGCAGGATGCTAAGGGTGATGCTTCTGCCATCCGTGCTGAAAAAAAACAAAAACCCTCAGCTCTCCTTCACCTGTTCAAGCTGAACTCTAAAGCTGAAGGTGTTTATATATTACAGCATTGTACGGCTTCATCCTCTGAGTTCTGAGCTGTGACCAGCTGTTGCTATATATATATATATATATATATATATATATATATATATATATATATATTTTATGGTACCCATCGGGTGCTGATGCTGTTCCAGAAGTTCCAGCAGTATTCCAGCATGATAACGACCCCAAACACTCTCTTGCTAAAGAAGCTGAGGGTGAAGGTGATGGACTGGCCAATCATATCTCCAGACCTAAACCCTATTGAGCATCTGTGGGGTATCCTCAAACAGAAGGCGGAGGAGCACAAGGTCTCCAACATCCACCAGCTCCGTGATGTCGTCATGGAGGAGTGGAAAAGGACTCCAGTGGCAACCTGTGAAGCTCTGGTGAACTCCATGCCCAAGAGGGTTAAGGCAGTGCTGGAAAATAATGGTCTCCACACAAAATATTGACACTTTGGGCCCAATTTGGACATTTTCACTTAGGGGTGTACTCACTTTTGTGAGATACTGTATATTTATATATATATATATATATATATCTTATGGTACTCATCGGGGTACTGATGCTGATCCAGAAATCAGGGGCATCATGGGACCTGTTATTTTTGCTCTGTTTATATTGTGTGCTGCTTGTAATGAACTGGCGATTTCAGACCTGTAGATCTAATAATAATAATAATAATAATAATAATAATAATAATAATAATAATAAGTTGAATTTATATAGTGCCATTCGAGAGCTCAGGGACGCTTTACAATACAATGATAGATCTGTGCTTTGTTCCAAAAAGGGGGACTTTTGAAATCGCTACAGCGTGTTCATAAAAATGGCACGTGGGTAAACTGTCCTGTCGTTCGGTCAGACTGCACCTGTTTATGTTGCCGGTTTCTACCCATCACGGACATCCATCAAGACGGGGAGACGACAGCTCCGGGGGCTTATCGTGGCTTTCTTTTTAGCTGTAGTTATTATAATTGATCAGACTGAGCGAGAATCGATGGTTCAGAGATCACCTTGAGACGCTCGCTGAACACCTTGTAAACCTGTTGTTCAGAAACATGTTCGTCAGACCAGATTTCAGTGAGGCGTTTTACCTCGTCTGTGGTCCACGTTAAAGCATTAGCAAAACAAACGCTTTTTATGTTTTTATGTAAATGGTCTCTACTTATATAGCGCTTTTTTTTTTTACTTTAGCGTTCCAGAGCTATTTATGCTGGTTCTCATTCACACACACACTCACACCGATGGTAGCAGAGCTGCCGTGCAAGGCGCTAGCTTGCTATCAGGAGCAACTTGGGGTTCAGTGTCTTGCTCAAGGACACGTCGGTATGTGGAGTCCCGTGGGCAGAGAATCGAACCGCCAACCCTACGATTAGTGGACACGTTATCATTATCAGAGCACAGTTTGCAGTCTGCTTTGCCTTCATTGCCTTTTTTAAGGTCCAGATCGCTGTCAGACGTACAGAACAGAGTATCACATGATATCGGATGTAGATGATATCGTATCAGAGCATTTTTTTTTTAATGAAACAAAAATGGGCCTAAAAGGGAACGGGGGGCGCTAAAAGCAAAAAAGGAGAAAACAGGGGGGGAGAACAAAACAAGGAAAACATAAAAACAATAACCAGCGCCACACACACAAGCCAAAACAACCCAACCCCACAACAGCGGGGGGGCCAAACACAAAGGCCGAAAAGGCTGGAGGCAGGGTGAATGACGAGGATCTGGACTGGGGCAATGCCTAAGGCTGACATGCAGTAAGGGCAATAACGGTGTTGAAAGCTATCACAGGGGCAGGGGCAGGGATTGAGACTGTCACAGGGGTAGGATCTAAGACTGTAACAGGGGCAGGGGCAGGGATTGAGACCGTCACAGGGGTAGGATCTAAGACTGTCACAGGGGCAGGGGCAGGGATTGAGACCGTCACAGGGGCAGGGATTGAACCTGTCACAGGGGCAGAGGCAGGGATTGAGACTGTCACAGGCGTAGGGGCAGGGATTGAGACTGTCACAGGGGCAGGGATTGAACCTGTCACAGGGGCAGAGGCAGGCATTGAGACTGTCACAGGGGCAGGGAATTGAACCTGTCACAGGGGCAGAGGCAGGGATTGAGACTGTCACAGGGGTAGGGGCAGGGATTGAGACTGTCACAGGGGCAGGGGCAGGGATTGAGACTGTCACAGGGGCAGGGATTGAACCTGTCACAGGGGCAGAGGCAGGGATTGAGACTGTCACAGGGGCAGAGGCAGGGATTGAGATTGTCACAGGGGTAGGGGCAGGGATTGAACCTGTCACAGGGGCAGAGGCAGGGATTGAGACTGTCACAGGGGCAGGGTCTAAGACTGTCACAGGGGCAGGGGCAGGGATTGATACTGTCACAGGGGCAGGGGCAGGGATTGATACTGTCACAGGGGCAGGAACAGGGCCTGAGGCTGAGAAAATGTTCAGTATGAGCGTTTGAGACTTACAGCGGTGCAAGAATTGAGGATGAGGGTACGTTCACATGTTTTCCGTCCCACCTCGCCTTCATTTTCTATGGACACGGGCGAAAATGGCACGCAGATGATTGTGGGAGCAAAAGTATCACGAAGCAGTCGAGGAAAAAAAAAGGTCTCACCATTATGCAAATGAGAAGCGAATATCACCAGGAGGTAGACGGATTGTTTTTACGTGGCATGGGTCTCATCAAAAAGTCATGCCCACGCTCTTAGTCAAGCGTTCTGCGTTCTCTGAAGTCAGACAGTGTGATAGCAACTAAAATGTGTTTTATGTGTTTAGGAAAGTCATGGGGAGCAATTACATTGTCGGCTGTTCATTTATTTCTGTGCTTTATACGTCTCTCTTCCACACGCATGCTTCCTGAAGGTTAACCTACTTCATGACAAAACGCTTCCTTGCATTCTAACACTAAAGACTCCCTAGGAAACTCTTTCAACTGCATACGTGTACTGCAAAGCGATACTTCCCTTAATTACACAACTACAGCGCGTACATTCGTTGACCCCTTTTGTTTATGTCTTACTTTTGAAAAAAAAATAAATTTTGTGCATGTACTTTTTACTGTTTGTTTTATTTTATCGGTTATTTATACCACAATGCCGTCGACGTCTCAGATCAGAATGTGCGGATGCATTTTTCTAGCCGCCCTGGCAGTAGTTCTGGCTGTAACAGGAATCACAGGTTCGTAATAATGCGTTCATTCTAATATGTTGTCGTTTCTATAGTAACAGCTCATTCACAGGGGTTCGTGTGGTGGGCGTTCCAAATAATCTAAGGCTAATAAAAATAGGTTTAAAAAAATCATGCTGTTTTTAAACAAACTTCGAGAGAGAAAAGAGGCTGTGAGAGAACAGTCGTTTATTGCTGTTAAGTGAGAGCAGGAATTGACTTCTCTAGTTGTTTCGCATTAAATGTGTAAATATAAACGGTTAAAAAAAAAAAAAAAAACGAAAAATTGTGCTTGTTGGTCATGGTGGTTTATTTATAAAACACTGATATTACAGTTTTTTTTTTCTTTTTTTGCTCTTTTCATGTTGAATGGACTCAACAAAAGAAAAAATTTCTCCCCCACCCAAAAAAAAGAAAGAAGGGCATTTTTACTCAAGCCTTTCTCTCGCTGTCAGACTGTCTTATTTCTGTGCTTCCAGTCTGACATGCAAACATGAAAATAGCTGCTATTTTGGTGCTATTACCGCTTAGCACTTAGTCTAAAAACATGATCGATCGCAACCCCATGTTTTCTGTCTCTCCATCTGTTTCTCTTTCACGCTTTCGGAGACTTTTCAACCCAGCCTGATGCATTTTTCCACCCCTCGTACGAAGGATGTACCGACTTGCACAAATTCCCACGATCGATTGTCATTTAAATTAGCGCTCAATGAATCGTTAACCCTAATAGAGCGGTCTTTTGCAGTGGCATATCACGTGTTTAATACTCGCATATAATGACTATAATGTGCTGGGTGTCACGAACGCCGTCTCAGATGCGCACTCTGGCAACAGAGAACACGTGAGCCTATTCATGTCGCGTGCGTCCATGTGCGCATATAGGTTGTTTTGTTATTTATTATAAACGTGTTATTTGCTTCACAAATGTGAAAGGATAGGATATCCAGGCCGACACCGTGTAGGTATTACTTCGCCGGTCCTGCTTGAAATTGACTTACATACGTCACATGGGTAAAATATTTGTTGTTTATATATTATATGTTCCGAAGCTAAACGTACCCGTTAGATCAGTGGTCCCCAACCCCCGGGCCGTGGACCGGTACCGGTCCGTGGGTCATTTGTTACCGGGCCGCACAAAAAGAATAAATAACTTACATTATTTCTGTTTTATTTATTAACTGAGTCTGAACAATGTTTTATTTTGAAAAAAAATGACCGGATTCTCTCCGTTACATCCGTCTATGACTCACTCTAGATAGACGCATGTCAAGACGCTTGTTTCGGTCACGTGATACGTTAAGTGTTAGGGGGCAGAGCTGATGTCACTCAGGTTATGTTGTTGGCGTGATGTTACTAGGACACTGCTAATAAAGTTGCGATTTCACATTGGATTCACGTTTATTATTATATTTTTATAAAAATTATAAAAACCCAGTTTTTATGCCGGTCCTGTCATTTTATTTTGTTGTATTTATCCGCCACACCTTAAAGGCCGGTCCGTGAAAATATTGTCTGATATTAAACCGGTCCGTGGCGCAAAAAAGGTTGGGGACCGCTACGTTAGATGACATGCTAATCCATTTTTGTCGGAACGTCGTAGTCCGGCTGAATGAAAAACGATCAACTCTCGAAAAGCTCGAGGCGACATGTCGTTTGAAATTACTCTACGCCGTCGTTCGGTTATTCCTTCTGCCTTTTGAGCTCCAGGTTCTTTTCCCGGCTAAAACGGATGCTGTTGTTAAGTTGTGTCGTTTCATATCCTGTAATCAAATCGTATATCATGGTGCTCGTTGTCGTATTGTAGTATAAAACACAATCACAGCATTTGCAATTAACATTATCACCACTAGGGCGCACGGTGGTTTAGCGGTTTGCACGTTCGCCTCACACCTCCAGGGTCTGGGATTTGATTCCCACCGCTGCCCCGTGTGTGCGGAGTTTGCATGTTCTCCCCGTGCTGCGGGGGTTTCCTCCGGGTACTCCAGTTTCCTCCCCCAGTCCAAAGACGTATGGTAGGATGATTGGCGTGTCCAAAGTGTCCGTAGTGTATGAACGTGTGTCAGATTGTGCCCTGTGATGGATTGGCACCCTGTCCAGGGTGTACCCCTCCTCGTGCCCGATGCTTCCTGGGATAGGCTCCAGGTTTCCCCGTGACCCTGAAAAGGATACAGCGATATAAAAAATAGATGGATAGATGGATAGATGAACACCATTTAAAGTGAAATGATCCCAAACCACTTCAATTTCCTCGGTGCTTTGCTCAAATCTATACGTTTTATCGATTCGTTTATTAAGACCAATGAATCGATCGTCGATTAATCATTAGCATCGCTAATTCCTATCCAGAAATGCGTGTCATTCGAGCCTGTACAGTATAAAAATGTGTCATGTATGTGTAGAGGATGTCAGGTTATGTAAGATCACGATGGTCAGGGTAATTAATGTTCATCCGACGTGGAATTGTTGCAGCTGACATCGCCTGCTTCTCTGCTTTTTAATTAGCTGAACGGAGCAAATGACTCCAGATCCACAAACACAGCAGGCCTAATCCCATAAAGCCTCATTGACCTCTAAGTCTTTAATGATACAAGATGGCGTTTGATGATCATTATGCTGCCTGATCATTACGCTGTAGGTGTGAGAGTACAGCGACACAGACCTACATGCAAACTCATTTTAGCCTTAAAGCATACACTTGCATTCATCTGTCTCTCTCTCTCTCTCTCTCTCACACACACACACACACACACACAATAAGCAGTAAGCAGAAGTATACAGAACATTTCCAGGCCCAGACACCACCAGAGGCAATGCGTTTGTTTTTTTGCCGCCCTGTTTTGATCTCCGTTTCTGTGGATTTGATCAGGACAAAGATGTGCATCGTGTATGGCCTTGCTTTGGCAAAAAAAGAAAGAAAAAAAAAGAAAAAATGAAATCTGTTTATCATCTCCTTATATCACTCACTGCTCTTTTTAGTCATCATTGTTCAAATAAAACTAATTTATGGGTCATTATGAGATGATAATCAAAGCCCTCAATCAGATAGTCCATTACTGCTGATATCTGACTGTTGATTGTCTCTCTCTCTCTCTCTCTCTCTCTCTCTCTCTCTCTCTCTCTCTCTCTCTCTGTCTTTCACTGTGTGTGTGTAATTTAGGATTCTAATGAATCCAGATTTATAAGTGGAAAAAATACTGTAATGGCACAACGAATTATAAGTTGACGGCCTTGTGCAGGAGATATATGCGTGCGGTGCGTGACCTTCCTGATCGCTTTCACCGCTTATGAGAAGATTTCTCTTCATTCCGAATTACAGGCACTAAAACCTAAATATTCCTAACTTCTCGAAAACGCAATAAGCGCATGGGAAGGTTGAGAGACAGACGAGCAGCCGATTTATGTCCACATCGGTGAATATTGAGTCTACATCTCTCTCATGCTTGACTTGTGTCAGCGCCAGATCCGTATTTGCTCAAAGCAATGGCTTCATTCGCTGCGTTCGCTGAAAAAAACGCTGTCTTTCATCCTGTAACTCCACAAATTATAGCAGTAAGTATTAAAAAGCACAAAATATTTCTATGAAGCAGCGCGCAAATTTCTGTCCAATAGTAGATCGTGTAAATCACAAATCATGTATAAATGAAACTGATGTTGCTGTATTGACATGACTACGTGAATAAAATAATAGAGTTCTTTCAATTTACACACACCGGGTGCTTTGGCTGTAAAGATCCGATAGAGACGTCGTCAATTCTCTGCTTGTTGAAGGATATTATTCATTAATTGATTCATCCATTCATCTGCAGTGAGCAATTTATCCCAGGAAAAGTTCACATGAGAACGGCACGTGAGAAAACAACGTGCATGGGAGCTGTACTGCTAGCACATCACAGGGTACCATACACACCTAGGTGCAATTTAGAGACACCAATCCACCTACCAGCATGGTTTTAGGAGGTGGGAGAAAAACTGGAACACTAATGAAACACAGACAGATAAAGGTAGAGCAAGTGAAACCCAAGCTGACACTGGGTCATGAGCAGAAGCTGACACTGGGATACGAGCAGAAGCTGACACTGGGATACGAGCAGAAGCTGACACTGGGACATGAGCAGAAGCTGACACTGGGATACGAGCAGAAGCTGACACTGGGATACGAGCAGAAGCTGACACTGGGACATGAGCAGAAGCTGACACTGGGATACGAGCAGAAGCTGACACTGGGACATGAGCAGAAGCTGACACTGGGATACGAGCAGAAGCTGACACTGGGATACGAGCAGAAGCTGACACTGGGACATGAGCAGAAGCTGACACTTGGATATGACCAGAAGCTGACACTGGGATAAGAGCAGAAGCTGACACTGGCACATGAGCAGAAGCTGACACTGGGATACGAGCAGAAGCTGAAACTGGGATACGAGCAGAAGCTGACACTGGGATAAGAGCAGAAGCTGAAACTGGGACACGAGCAGAAGCTGACACTGGGATACGAGCAGAAGCTGACACTGGGATATGACCAGAAGCTGACACTGGGATACGAGCAGAAGCTGACACTGGGATATGACCAGAAGCTGAAACTGGGACACGAGCAGAAGCTGACACTGGGATACGAGCAGAAGCTGACACTGGGATACGAGCAGAAGCTGACACTGGGATACGAGCAGAAGCTGACACTGGGATATGACCAGAAGCTGACACTGGGATACGAGCAGAAGCTGACACTGGGATATGACACGAGCAGAAGCTGACACTGGGATAAGAGCAGAAGCTGACACTGGGATATGACCAGAAGCTGAAACTGGGACACGAGCAGAAGCTGACACTGGGATACGAGCAGAAGCTGACACTGGGATACGAGCAGAAGCTGACACTGGGACACGAGCAGAAGCTGACACTGGGATATGAGCAGAAGCTGACACTGGGATATGACCAGAAGCTGGAACTGGGACACGAGCAGAAGCTGACACTGGGATATGACCAGAAGCTGAAACTGGGATACGAGCAGTAGCTGACACTGGGATACGAGCAGTAGCGGACACTGGGACCGAGCAGTAGCTGACACTGGGATACGAGAGCTGACACTGGGATAACGAGCAGAAGCTGACACTGGGATAGCAGAAGCTGACGCAGGAGCAGAAGCTGACACTGGGATGAGAACAGAAGCTGACACTGGGATACGAGCAGTAGCTGACACTGGGATAAGAGCAGAAGCTGAAACTGGCACATGAGCAGAAGCTGACACTGGGATATGACCAGAAGCTGACACTGGCACATGAGCAGAAGCTGACACTGGGATACGAGCAGAAGCTGACACTGGGATAAGAGCAGAAGCTGAAACTGGGACACGAGCAGAAGCTGACACTGGGATACGAGCAGAAGCTGACACTGGGATATGACCAGAAGCTGACACTGGGATACGAGCAGAAGCTGACACTGGGACACGAGCAGTAGCTGACACTGGGATACGAGCAGAAGCTGACACTGGGATACGAGCAGAAGCTGACACTGGGATACGAGCAGAAGCTGACACTGGGATATGACCAGAAGCTGACACTGGGATATGACCAGAAGCTGAAACTGGGACACGAGCAGTAGCTGACACTGGGATACGAGCAGAAGCTGACACTGGGATACGAGCAGAAGCTGACACTGGGATGCTGAGCGGACACTGGGATATGACCAGAAGCTGACACTGGGATATGACCAGAAGCTGACACTGGATACGAGCAGTAGCTGACACTGGGATACGAGCAGAAGCTGACACTGGGACACGAGCAGAAGCTGACACTGGGACACGGCAGTAGCTGATGGACACGAGCTAGAAGCTGAAACTGGGACACGAGCAGAAGCTGACACTGGGATACGAGCAGTAGCTGCACTGGGATCTGAGCAGAAGCTGAAACTGGGACACAAGCAGAAGCTGACACTGGGATATGACCAGAAGCTGACACTGGGATACGAGCAGAAGCTGACACTGGGATACGAGCAGTAGCTGACACTGGGATACGAGCAGAAGCTGACACTGGGATACGAGCAGTAGCTGACACTGGGATACGAGCAGTAGCTGACACTGGGATATGACCAGAAGCTGACACTGGGATATGACCAGAAGCTGACACTGGGATACGAGCAGTAGCTGACACTGGGATACGAGCAGAAGCTGACACTGGGACACGAGCAGAAGCTGACACTGGGACACGAGCAGTAGCTGACACTGGGACACGAGCAGAAGCTGAAACTGGGACACGAGCAGAAGCTGACACTGGGATACGAGCAGTAGCTGACACTGGGATACGAGCAGAAGCTGAAACTGGGACACGAGCAGAAGCTGACACTGGGATACGAGCAGTAGCTGACACTGGGACACGAGCAGAAGCTGACACTGGGATACGAGCAGAAGCTGAAACTGGGACACGAGCAGAAGCTGACACTGGGATATGACCAGAAGCTGAAACTGGGACACGAGCAGAAGCTGACACTGGGATACGAGCAGTAGCTGACACTGGGATACGAGCAGAAGCTGAAACTGGGACACGAGCAGTAGCTGACACTGGGACACGAGCAGAAGCTGAAACTGGGACACGAGCAGAAGCTGACACTGGGATACGAGCAGAAGCTGAAACTGGGACACGAGCAGAAGCTGACACTGGGATATGACCAGAAGCTGAAACTGGGATACGAGCAGTAGCTGACACTGGGATACGAGCAGAAGCTGAAACTGGGACACGAGCAGAAGCTGACACTGGGATATGACCAGAAGCTGACACTGGGATACGAGCAGAAGCTGACACTGGGATACAAGCAGTAGCTGACACTGGGATACGAGCAGAAGCTGACACTGGGATACGAGCAGTAGCTGACACTGGGATACGAGCAGTAGCTGACACTGGGATATGACCAGAAGCTGACACTGGGACACGAGCAGAAGCTGACACTGGGATATGAGCAGAAGCTGACACTGGGACACGAGCAGAAGCTGACACTGGGACACGAGCAGAAGCTGAAACTGGGATATGACCAGAAGCTGACACTGGGATATGACCAGAAGCTGACACTGGGATACGAGCAGTAGCTGACACTGGGATACGAGCAGAAGCTGAAACTGGGACACGAGCAGTAGCTGACACTGGGACACGAGCAGAAGCTGACACTGGGATACGAGCAGAAGCTGACACTGGGATACGAGCAGTAGCTGACACTGGGATACGAGCAGAAGCTGACACTGGGATATGACCAGAAGCTGACACTGGGATATGACCAGAAGCTGACACTGGGATACGAGCAGTAGCTGACACTGGGACACGAGCAGAAGCTGACACTGGGATATGACCAGAAGCTGACACTGGGATACGAGCAGAAGCTGACACTGGGATACGAGCAGAAGCTGACACTGGGATACGAGCAGTAGCTGACACTGGGATACGAGCAGAAGCTGACACTGGGATATGACCAGAAGCTGACACTGGGATATGACCAGAAGCTGACACTGGGATACGAGCAGTAGCTGACACTGGGATATGACCAGTAGCTGACACTGGGATATGACCAGAAGCTGACACTGGGATATGACCAGAAGCTGACACTGGGATATGACCAGAAGCTGACACTGGGATATGAGCAGTAGCTGACACTGGGATATGACCAGTAGCTGACACTGGGATATGACCAGTAGCTGACACTGGGATATGACCAGTAGCTGACACTGGGACACGAGCAGATGCTGACACTGGGATATGACCAGAAGCTGACACTGGGATATGAGCAGTAGCTGACACTGGGATATGACCAGTAGCTGACACTGGGATATGACCAGTAGCTGACACTGGGATATGACCAGTAGCTGACACTGGGACACGAGCAGATGCTTTTCTAAGGACGGGACAGAGGCTCATACTGGGTGCAGGACCTCCAGAATGGTGATCTTTCCAGACACAGATTTGCTGACCTGGCCTGGATGAGGTACTTGTGTGACTTCAGCAGCAGAGGCCACTGATAGTGGCATAGCAGCTGTTGGATTGTCAATACCTACAGCAGAATTACACACACCTGGCCTGTTTTTGTGTGTGTCTCTGAAAGGGTTGAGATAAAATGTATAGTTGAGAGCTTGCACTCGCACACTGTGTGTTTAAATTGCCATTGTATTTACAGCAATGTTTTTCTCTCTCTCTCTCTCTCTCTCTCTCTCTCTCTCTCTCTCTCTCTCTCCGATTACACACTCACAGAACCAGAAGAATTTCGCATTTAAAACAGGCAGGCTGTTGATTATTTGAGTTGGCTTACTCCCAAAACACACATCTCTTGTCCTATAGTACTACCTAGCTATGTTCTGTTTAAAATTAAGACCGTCCGCTTCCAAACAGTGTTCAAAGTAAACGAATGCCTAAACAGGGTGAATATGCGCAGTTTGAATGCGTCTGAGTGGCATTTGCCTCTAATGAGAAAGCATATTGTTTGACTCTATTGAGCCAACTTTCTTTTAATTGTGTAGTTAATTGTCGCGAGGCAATGAGATGCTTCTTTTGATTAATTGCTAGTATTTACATGCAGAGCCTGGCTTTTATTGAGTGACGGCAGACGGAAAAGCCTTCACGTCTTTCATGCTTTATTAACAAAAGCCATTAGAGATGCTTAGCGTTGAATTCACTTCCTCCTTTCCAACCAGATCTAAAGTCGTAACTAGGTTCTAATCAGTAAAGCAAACATTACTTCATTTTAATGATGCAGCCATGAATATTTCATCCAGGGTGCCGTATTTTAGCAGTGAGGGAAATTTAGAAGTGATTTGCATTTTCGTGTTGCGTTTTTTTTCTCTCTCGAAGCACTAAGAAACGAGAACGAGATGTTTACGAAACTGCCTCTTACGCAAACACACCAACATCGCTTTAATGATACGCGTCAGTCTCGAATCTCGGCTAGATTTCATTTCATACATGAAACATGAAAATACATTAAACTTTAAGATGTCTGTGAAGTTCTCTCCCGGAAAAAAAAAAAGAAGAAGAAGAAGAAGAAGAAGAAGAAGCCGTTTCTCGGCACTGAGAAACCATTTAGGAAAGGTCTGCAAAACAACCTCTTGAAATTCTCGCCTGCAAAATCGGTTACACAAGGAACAAATTGCAAAGGCTCCCATCAATGGGCTATTTTACTGGCAGAAGAAACCACAAAAAGCCACTTTGGAAGAGTTATTTTCAGAGCATAGTCTCACTCTTGGAAATTTTCATGGCCCGTGTTAGGGTTAGGCGCAGGGTTAGTGTCCACATTTCTTCTTTACGAGTCGATTCGCATGAAAACAAACGAAATCCTCGCGCTCTCGAGTGGCACAAGAGAAAAGCGGGTGCCATATCATCGGGAGATTGCGAGTGGAATCCAGGAAGGCTTCCATGGCTGGAAACCAGTGGAGCCAAATTTGCTGTGCCCTCGCACTCCCTTGTCAATCACAGTGACAGCAGCCAATCATAGGAGTCTGTGACCTCGTGTATGCGGAAGAAGGTAGGTAGCAATTTTCTTCCAAGTTCATCTGGTTGGCTGGATTTACTTGTCTTAGCCTTCGCACTTAACATAGGGCTAACTGAGATGTGGGTACAGTACTGATTAAATTCGATTCGATTCGATTTTATTTGTATGGCGCTTTTAACAATGGACTTTGTGTCTCAAAGCAGTTTTACAGAAACAATTGAAATGTGTGAGTTTATCTCTATCGAGCGAGCCGGTGGTGACGGTGGTGAGGAAAAACTCCCTGAGACGATATGAGGAAGAAGCCTTGAGAGGAACCGGACTCAGAAGGGAACCCGTCCTCATCTGGGTCACGACGGATAGTGTGAAAGTAAAAGAAAGTTCATTATGGTTTCATATGAAGTCTGATTGTTGAACTAGTCCACTGATTTGGCAAGTCTTATCCAGGACTTTATAACGGTCTTGTTAACGTCTCCAGACAGAGTTGACGCGATTTGAGAGCGAATCCAGCACGATGCGCGCTCTACTTTTAATACGTATCGAAATGATTGTCAATTTGCGTGTACGCACGAGACACCCATGTCAAATGGCTGATTTAATAGCTGTCACACACACACACACACACACTGCTATACTGATAAAAGCTCTCCGGAACATCAAACCGAACGAGCGTTAGTGGTGACAGCGCTTGCATAAGAGCTTCAGATAGCTACGGCCTGCGCCGCTGAGATTCCTGCAGTGTATTTTTATACAGTGTTCTGAGCGTTTGAGATGATCGAGTACGAAAAAAAGACCGTATCTTATCATAAAGATTGGAGCGCATCATGTCTTCTTTATGTGTCGACGTGTATAGCGCAAACTACAATGCGTGAAGGTCCAAACTAGGTCTGGATAATCAACTAGCATGACTGAATGGTGACTTTTTATTGCTTTTAAGTATTAACGATCAGCTCGTGGCTATAAGTAAGATCATTTGAAGCGGTTATATTCCGTCTGCACGCGTGAAAATCTGAGAAATGGAATCCGCCATTTATTCTGCTGTTTAATTGAAATAAATGCATGTGATTGGTTGCAAGAGAGGATCTGCTACAGGGCTTTAAAAAAGAAAAAATAATACGGCTTTTTTTTTCTTTTTTTTTTCATACGCTCATCAGTTCTGCTTGCAATATTTTTTTTTTTCCAAGTGCACGGTTTGATCCTGTGAAATATTTGATCTGGTTCACATAGGAACCAGGGGTCCTCCGTTGATGACCCCTGGTAAAACCGAATATAGAAATCACACTGGTTCATCTTCTCTAGATGGATTCGCGCGCACTAGCAGAGCTTCTCGGAATGAAAGACCAGCTGGCCTCAAACGCCAGCAATCAAACGCCATCTTATTTCATTTATTCATCTCGAGTAAGCACTTTCTTCTGGTCAGGGTTGCTGTGAATTTCCTGGGAGCACTGAGCACATGGCAGGCTGGGAGGCCAAGGTAATCTGCAGGATTGCTATCTGAAGCAAAACTAAAACTCCGTTCTTATAAAAAGAAATCGGGGGAAAAAATAAGAAAAGATCCTTGAGACAGGGCCAGAAAAGGATATTTTCTTCTTCTTTTTTTTTATACATAGTCAAATTTGCCAGTAAGAGGATGTAAAGCAAACGAGAACATAATTACTCTCTTGAGTGAAGGAAAGCGTTCTAGGCCAAAAATACTTAAAATATAAGAACCAAGATGTGAGGATGATTTGGATCAGACTGTCGAAAGCTAAAAGTAGGAAACTAGCTGAACCAGAATGTTAAGCGCAGAAGTTTTAGCACAAAGGGAGATCATTAGGAAGTGGAGGCATTCGATTTTGGAGATAAGCAGACACGGAGAATCAGGAAGGTTAGAAGTGTCGGAACACTGATGGCTGGTGTACACCATCGAAGGCCTTGTTACCTTGTTAGCACTCCTTATATTGACAGTGAGGATAAACAAGAAGGTTTAATGCGGCTAATCGTGCAGCTACGTAATCATTCGGCGATCCAAGGTAGATGGAGACAAACAAATAGAAGGAAAGGACTTGAGTACATCAGTAACGGTAGAGAAATGAATAGCGGTTAGCACGTTTGCCTCGCACTTCTGGGGTTAGGGGTTCAAGTCCCACCTCTGCCCCGTGTGTGCAGAGCTTGCATGTTCTCCATGTGCTTTGGAGGGTTTCCTCAAGGTACTCCGGTTTCCTCCGTCAGTCCAAAGCACTGTAGTTCGATTGGCATTTCCAAATTGTCCTGTGGTGGGTCGGCACCCCGTCCAGGTTGCCGGGATCGATGGATGGTTGGATAATATCTCTGAATGGGAAGTATAGATAGCAAGAATGTTTTAGGGTCATCTCAGTTCTTTTTAAGGATGCTAGTGCAGATAGAAATGAGGGCAACAAGGAGACGTGCTCTAGGCGCTGAGGGAGTCTTGCGAATGAGATCTTTTCTTTGAGAGCGAGTGAATAGAAACGTCTTGTTTCTTCCTTGAACAAATGTATAGAATGTCAGATTTCTAAGCGTTAACAAACATGGTTGTGTAAGCTTTTACATACATAGACCTGGCATGTATCGCATTGACGTTCCACACAAAAGGTGCCCTTGCTGGAGTAGCGTTTGTGCGTATCGTTACTGAACCCACACCATGAAGGATCTGACGAAATAGTGCATGCGCAGGTTGGTTATTTATGAAGGAAATGTTCGTTGGTAATGTATATCCAATACAAATGCACTACCTTTCATAAGACAAACAACTGCTCCCCCGAGGATTCACTAAGGATAAACGTCTATGGCGAAGCTACTTGCATGTGATATTTTAAGATAAAGTGCACATTTTTTGTGCAACTCCAGTGATTTAGTGGACGTGTTAAACAAATGGTGCTTTCTAGCCACTTCAGCTTTCCCTTTCTCTGCTCAAAGTGACGCTGAGAGTTCTCCCTGTGCTCGGAGATTTGGTCATGGAAATCCAGTGTGATGTGAGCAGTGCAGGAGAACAAAAGTACTCTAATGGAAGGTAGAGGACCTGCGTTACCTTTTCACATTTCCCAGGACTGGTTCAGGTACACTGCGATCGCTCTGAGCTCTGAGGCGAGTTTCCTCACCCGATGGTGATTTACATTCCGCTTTCTTTAACTAACATTAACGACTGCATTAGTTAACATTAATAAACCAGGAGCCTAAGCGGTAATTAACAATATTTTTATATGTGTTCGAGTAACAGAGAGTAAAAATGTCTCTCTATCGCCGTCTCTTTCTGTCTGTCTCTCTCACTCTCTCTGCCTCTCCCTCTCTGTGTCTCTCTCTGTCTCTCTCCCTCTCTGTGTCTCTCTCTGTCTCTCTCCCTCTCTGTGTCTCTCTCTGTCTCTCTCCCTCTCTGTGTCTCTCTCGGTCTCTCTCCCTCTCTGTGTCTCTCTCGGTCTCTCTCGCTCTCCCTCTCTGTGTCTCTCTCTCTGTCTCTCTCCCTCTCTGTGTCTCTCTCGGTCTCTCTCGCTCTCCCTCTCTGTGTCTCTCTTTGACTCTCTCTCTCTCTCTGTCTCTCTCACTCTCTCTCCCTCTCTGTGTCTCTCTCTGACTCTTTCTCTCTCTCTGTCTCTCTCTCTCTCTCTCCCTCTCTGTGTCTCTCTCTGTCTCTCTCCCTCTCTGTGTCTCTCTCGGTCTCTCTCACTCTCCCTCTCTGTGTCTCTCTCTGTCTCTCGCCCTCTCTGTGTCTCTCTCGGTCTCTCTCGCTCTCCCTCCCTGTGTCTCTCTCTGTCTCTCTCACTCTCTCTCCCTCTCCCTCTCTGTGTCTCTCTCCCTCTCTGTGTCTCTCTCGGTCTCTCTCGCTCTCCCTCTCTGTGTCTCTCTCTGACTCTCTCTCTCTCTGTCTCTCTCACTCTCTCTCCCTCTCCCTCTCTATGTCTCTCTCTGTCTCTCTCCCTCTCTGTGTCTCTCTCTGTCTCTCTCCCTCTCTGTGTCTCTCTCGGTCTCTCTCACTCTCCCTCTCTGTGTCTCTCTCTGACTCTCTCCCTCTCTATGTCTCTCTCTGACTCTCTCTCTCTCTCTCTGTCACTCTCACTCTCTCTCTGTCTCTCTCCCTCCCTCTCTCTGTGTGTCTCTCTGACTCTCTCTCTCTCTGTCTCGTTCACTCTCTCTCTCTGTCTCTCTCACTGTCTCTCGGTCTCTCTCCCTCTCTGTGTCTCTCTCTGACTCTCTCTCTCTCTCTCGTCTCGCTCACTCTCTCTCTCTGTCTCTCTTACTCTCTCTCGGTCTCTCTCCCTCTCTGTGTCTCTCTTGCTCTCTCTTGGTCTCTCTCCATCTCCCTCTCTGTGTCTCTCTTGCTCTCTCTTGGTCTCTCTCCATCTCCCTCTCTGTGTCTCTCTCTCTATCTCTCTCTCTGTCTCTCTCTCTCTCTCTCTCTCTCTGTCTCTCTTTGTTTATCTCTCTCTCTCACTGTCTCTCTCACTCTCTCTCTGCCGGTCTTTGTTTCTCTCTCTGGCTCCCTATCTGTCTATCTCTCTCTGTCTCTCTTTCTATCTGTCTATCTCTCTCTCTCAGTCGTAAAAGCTAAGTTTTCTGTAAGTTTTTGAAGTAATGCCACAGTTACTAGTCGTTGCGTAACATTTTCTGGGTGAAAAGAAGAAACTTTCTCTCACACCGACGGATTGCATAATTGCTCGCGCGTGCCGTTTTACGACTTTCCATAAACCACTTCAGTTGTCAAGGGTGAGTAGTGATAATGGGTAGTTGGCGTAACTGTGCACTACAGAAGAGTAAACAAGTCATTTGCTTCCAGCTATACCAACGTTCAATAACAGGGCACGAGCAGTGCACCAGCTCGACTAGCAAGTATTAAAGGGTAGTATTAAAAAAAACCCAAACTTTTTTAACAAACACAAGAAGAAAAGCTGATTAATGACTCACATCAAACATGAATTCTTCCTCAATCCCACATGAGACGTGCGAATAAAAAATAAAAATAAAATAAAAAACATTTTGTTTTTTGGATCATTTCCTGCTTTCAAAAACAATGGACAAGATCAGATGTATTGGCTCGAGTTTATCACTCTAATAATCCAGTAAAGACGGATGGATGTTGATTTGTTTGCCAAATAACGCGTTAAATGCTAACCCGTGAGCCTGCCAGCATTGCGTCTTAATCAAGTGATTATGTTTTACAAACTGTCCCATTTCGACTGTGCATGCAGCGCTGGGAGCAGCCTGTCCGTGTCAGCGCTTGTATCATTATGCAATCCGCTGGATTGGACTACTTGGCGTAATGCTAATTATTTACACCTGTGATTAAAGCGCCCCATTACGCTATATAAACGTGCCTCATTTTGTCATAGAATAGGTGTACATGCATCCGACGTCACAACTTTAACTTTCTCAGAACGTCCACTCTAAACTCCTCCTTTCAGAGAGCCGACTCTGCTCCGATTGGTCAGATGTCCCGGTCTGTTGTGTTTGGTCTACCACGGTCAGTCGGAAAGGAAATGCTCATTAGCATATCTGAGTTTCAGCGCGTGTCCTCGGTTTTTGCCTTACCGATCTGAGCCCGAGTCCGAGAGCGTTACATGGGAAGATCGTCCCGAACCGCAATCGCAAGCACGACGCGAACAGGACGTTTCTCAGCGGTACGTTGGTATGTAGTTTGTCAAAAACGTGAGTTAGCCAGATATCAGAGGTCTACAGCTGTGCACTGGTTGTACACGTATACAACACAAACCCACGCGTTTGGAACCCTCGGTAGAAAATATATACATAAATAGTTTATCGTATTTACAGGTTGCGATCCACAGGCGCGAGACGGTCCAAATAAAGCGGGTATCTTTAAGGAATAATCGTTTCGCCAATCCCGCGTTGACTTCAGCTGGGTTTGAGAAGCGCTCGTCAGTGACAGGAACGCGAACGAAACTGCTGTGGCGAACGAAACCACTGACGCTTCACGTCCTCATCCTTTGGGAGTTTGTGCAAAGGGGTTTTGCTCGGTTCGTCCTTTTGGGAGACAAGGCACTTGGATTTTCGAAGCTTTGCAGACTTTTTACCATTCACAAAGAGCTATATATATATATATACATGAAAGGTAATATCTGGAGAAGAAAAAAAAAAGCACAACGTGGCGCTTTGAGGACGTGATAAAGGCCATTTCTTACACGGCAGAATTTTGCCTGCACGAGAGAGCCTCGAAGGCAACGTCACAGCATTCTCCAAACTGTCCAGGCAACATGTCTCGCCACAGCAATTTCAACTGAATAGACTTTGATAGCCAGAGCCAGCGTTTTATATATATAGATATGTATATATGTATATACCCCCACCCCCTCTCTGCCCACAATCACACTGTGAGCTCGACTGTCTTGAGTGTATAGGAGCGAGGAAACATGCCTAAAGGACAGCATTCATTTCCAGGAATGAGAACTGAAAAGAAAATGTCAGTGCAATTCAGTAGCCCATAAAGGAGAAGGGCTTGGCATCTGCGTCAGATTCGTATCCGAGCCTCACACATGCAGGATGAGAGATGGCCTGCAGCCACGGGAAAGCTTTCCGAATCCATCCAGCACTTTAGACTTAAAACAGAGGGGTCATCTCATACCGTATTCCTCTCTCTGACTCTCGCCTAATTCAAACCACGCGTCCTGAAAACCCGGCCTTTCTTTTCATCTCGAACGTGAACACTATATAAATAACCAAAAGGGTTCAGCGTAAGGAATAAAGCTTGAACCGGAGCATTTCCGGAATCTTCTTTAAATGATTACTACGCCTCTCAAGACATAGAGGTCTCCGTAGTGTCGTCAATTATTTACCCATCCAAACGACCCATTGACGGTTAACATGGTTAGGATTGACGTAGCGCAAAAAACACCGATGCAGCTGATGTGTAAACGGCCTCCGCGTGCGATCAAACGTGGCTGGCGTTCACACAGCGGGAGCCTCGCGAGAGCTCAGGGGAGTGTGACATTGTCTCAGGTTTTCCCCCTGAGTTTCCTCCCTGTCCGTTCACCCCATCCATCACCCTCGACATATTCAATTAGGCGCGCTGATTGTTCTTAAACAGACCTTGAAGGGTTTGTTTTCCCCTGACGGATGTCAAGGATAATTGCCGGGAACGCGTGGCACGCTTTGCCGGGAATTGATGAGCGCGTCGTGCACAGGTCCGTACCGGATTCCGCCGTCATTTTTTATTTGACACCCACCCCCCAACCCCCCGTGTGTGACAGCGAACATCAGCTGTGACGAGAGACTCGGTCTTGGCCCTTTCCCTCGGCGCTTCTGGAAATCAGCGTCCATGCCACGCGGCACGTGACCGGCTGTAATTGAGTACGGCAGCCAGACGGGTTCTGATGGAGGTAGGAAACCTGGAGCGGAACGCAGGTGGCCTAGTTGTGAGATACACGCTCGCGCGCACGCACGCACACACATTAGCATGTAATCAGTGCCGTCTGTCCATCACAGAGCAGCGGCCGAGCCCGAAGAGCCATTACGAGCTCTTTTCCCTGAGCATGCAGCAGGCGCGAATGCATCTCGGCATAGAGTGGCCAAAATAGACATCAAAGCAACCACAAAGCAACTGCAATTACTGCGCATTCATTTCTCTCAATACCGCTCTCGACATGGGTTTTTTTTTTTTTTCCTCCACTTCATCTTTTTTCATCAGCTTCTACCCGGAGAGTAAAGGGCTGTAAACATGATCGCTTATCGCCTGTGCTGCATGTGTGTCTCAGAGCGGTCCGGATCTTTCCAAACACCTACATGCCTTTGCGCGCTCGTTTAATGCACGAGGACCGAATCTCCTCCGCACAACCTGCTTTTTAATTCCACCCCTGAATGCTTCACGCTAGCCAGGAATCGTTTTGAATTAAAACACGACTTCCTAAGAGATTTTGTCGAATTCTGAAATGGTCCGAAACTGTTGATTTATTTCCTGTAGCTGTAATTCAGGCACTCTTTATAATATGGTCTGGTTTCTATAGTAACCACTCTTTCACAGGGGCTCGACTGGCGGGCATTCCACCTAAGCTGAAGCTAGAAATAATTGTATAAAATAAAATAAAACTGCGCTGTTACTTAACCAAGAAAAACATGTCATCTTTCTGTAAGGGTATGTTTATTTAACATGAATGGAATGAGTCTCCAGTGTCAGAAATGTCAGTGGAAGACAGATTTCTTTTCTTTTTTTTTTGTTATTTTTTTTTTTTACAAATCCTTCAGGATTAAAGGACCGGCACAGCAATCTCTTACACTTTTCTCCTCGTATTTACTCACACCGGATGTCCGTTAGGCGTAAACGCTACCTCTCGAGCATCGTATTTGGGTTCTCGTACTCGTTCGAGGTTCTTGTGCGCTCAGCTTAACAGAGGTCGGAGTTTCCTCTCCGACCGGCGGTCAGAAAACGAGACCGGCGTGTATCGCAGAGTCCTTTTCTTCTCTAACTTCTACTGAAATTAATTTGGGTCCAGCAGACGCTGACGAGCCTTGGCACGCAGAGGCTGCGCCACGGGCAGCTGCCGGTGATTAAGACAAATTCCAGATTTTCAGCCCGAGGTGATTTCTGTGGGGTTCAGTCAGGCATGTCCCTCTAAGGACAGATTTATTGGAGCGGACAGTCTCCGAGAAGTCCTGAGGGAAACGTCAGGCAGCAGCACAAAAATTAGCCTTGTCCTCGCAGGTCCATTCCTGGCCCATTCTCATCCTCACCGGTCCACTTCTTCCTCATTAAACCGTGAGTGTTTGTCTCATCCTCGCACGGCCTATCTCTCTCTCTCTCTCTCTCTCTCTCTCTCTCACGCACAAACGCTATCGCTCGGGTTTAACCCGCTGAGCCTGTGGAGCCGTGTGAAATGTGGCCTTTGTAGCCAATCTGCCCAACAGCTCTGTGGAGACTGTAACAATACAAATAATCCTGTTGATAAGATCCAAAAAAACCCCGAATCACGTTTCTCTTTGCCAGAAAAGCAACTGCTATTGTTGCCTTGCGGCAAGGCCTTCAGGAGAAACCATATTTTAACACAAAAAGGAGCAGAATGCCTTTTTATCATATCCGACTCAATGGCAGGTCACTGAAAAGCTTGGGCTAACGTTAAGTGACGTCTGAGGAAGTGTGTGTGACATCGATAGTAGCTCATTGAGATTAGCGAAACGTGTTAGACTGTGTCCTTTTAAGATGGCGACGGTTGTAGTTGTGATTGTAAGGTAGAATGTATCTCTACTCCCACCGCTAGCAGAGTTCAGTGTATTCCTTCAGCTCTCGCTACACGAGGGGGTTGCAGTAGAATTAATTCCCGATTTTTCATTCATCCCTGCAAACATTTTATGTTCTATTTGACCTTTTGTAGCACGTAGAGTTTAGTTCCTCACCTTACATCAGACCAGTTAAATTGATTCGGATTATGTCATGCACGTCCTTCCTCCATCACAACCACTTCCTGTTGTCCGGTTAGTGCTCCATCTCTTGAACGACACCGCTCTGACCTGTTTATATACAACCCCAATTCCAAAACATTTGGGACGCTGTGTGAAATGTAAATAAAAACAGGACTCAACAATTTGCAAGTCTCATAAATGCATATTCGCAATAGAAGATAGAAAACGTATCAAATATTTAAAATGAGGAAATGTACTGTTTAAACAACAACAAAAAAAAAAACATGAGATTTTTTGGCCATAATTTTATGGCCGCAAAATGTCTCGAAACGTTGGGACCGGGGCAAGTAGAAAGAACCCGTTCTGGAGGTGTTTCTGAGTCCATGCAGTGATTTCCTTTACAGAATAGTTTTTAATGCAGTGAGGGACGAAGATCACGGGCATGTGATATTTTCTAGATTCTCTGAAACTTTTGATGATATTACGTACTGTAGATGACGAGATATTCATAGTCTTCGCAATTTTACATTGAGGAACTTTATTCTGAAATTGTTCCACAAATTGTAGACGCAGTTTTTCGCAGATTGGTGAACTTCTCTCCGATTTTTACTTCTGAAAGACTCTCTAAGATCCTCTTTTTATACCCAATCATCTTACCGGCATGTGCCCAATTAACCTCCAGCTGTTTCTTTTTACTAACACTTACTTTTCCAGCCTTTTGTTGACCTGTCACAACTTTTTTTAAGACGTGTTGCTGTGATCGAATTCAAAATTACCTTATTTTCTCCTTAAAATGATACATTTAGTCAGTTTAAACATTTGATATGTTTTCAATGTTCTATTATGAATAACATACAGGTTCATGAGATTTGCAGATCGTTGCATTCTGCTTTTATTGACATTTTGGGATTGTATTAGTCTTGTCAAAGTTTAGACTGCTTTCTGCATCGTAACAGTTTCACTAACTCTCCGTCTGAGCCACCTCTTGGTATGGTTAGTCCTCCACCCATGGTCCACTTCTTTCCTAGCATTTTTACTGAAATGAGCCTGAAAAAGTTTGGACTTTGGATAAGGGAGACTCATTTTTCTGCGTCTTCCTCAGTTCACAGTGGTGCGCACGCATTTCTGATTTGCAGTATCTGCAAAACGTGGACAATTTACACTTTATATTCTTCCATTCCCTCTTGAACAAATACAGAATGAACAAATCATTCTGTACAATTTATCTGCCCTGTATGTACTTTCTCTTTATTTGACTACCCTGTGTTTGCAGAAAATTTGATTTTCTAACATTGTTCCAAAACAATCCCAATGTAGTGGAAAAACTGCAACCCTGGCAACCTTTATGGCAGGGCAACGGTCAAGTTCATCAACGTGATATCTATAGGAAGCAAACTTTGTACCTCACTGTATGTGTATATCGCTCTTATTATTACTTTGATTGAATGATTGAATGGAGTTTCTCACTTGTTTCATGGTTATGGGTAAATGGTCTTGCTAATGATGTTAGTATATCTTATATATCCTTAATATTTGGCACCCTGTCCAGGGTGTACCCCGCCTTGTGCCCGATGCTCCCTGGGATAGGCTCCAGGTTCCCCTTGACCCTGAAAAGGATAAGCGGTATAGAAGATTGATGGATGGATGGATGGATGGATGGATGGATATCCTTAATATATCCTCATCAGTACATAGCTAAAATAAATAAATCTGTGATAAACAGCTTATGATAGAATCTCACTTCAATTCGATTTAACTCACTACAGCTCTTTCTAAACTGTTACAGCCCACTGCTTTTTTTTTTTTCTTTTCACCTCAGTACTGAAGCGTGATCTTAATTTGGCAGAAACATAGTCATCCAAAGTGACCTACAAGTGAGGCAAGTACAAGCCAAATTTGATGCCAAATGAGTATGTTTCCATTTCAGGAATAGTGCAAAAAAAAAAGGTTTCGCAATGCCAAGAGCTTTACAGCTGTAATGTACATACTGTAAAAAGCACAGTGCTGTCGAATTCTCTCATCTGATTGGTCAGACAGTGTTGATTAATGTACCATAACCGCAGCTGCAAATCACATGTTCATAGTAACAGTATAGTGCTGTGTATAATACGCTAAGGTTTCTATAGTAACAGCTCGTACACAGGGACGTGTAGCAGTTCTCCAACAACAATAAGAATAACTATAAAGGCGTCGATTTCAGTGGTGTAAGAGGAAGACAAGACTCTGGGACAAGCCGGTAAAGGAAAGTAATGAAGTTTGTTCTGGTAACACACTGCTTAATCAAACCACCCTAAAGTGAGTCTTGTTATTACTCTTTTCTACTAACGTGTAGCACGGATATAATCATTTGCCTGCCAAAAGAAAGTGTGCTGTTACGTTCCCAATACGCGATTGAACCTGCTGTTTATCTTTATTGCTTTTTGGGTTTTGGGAGTTGTTAATAAAGTTTCTTACTGAAGTCTAGGACAGGGCTTCCCAAACTTTTTTTGGCCAAACGATCCCAAGTAGACCTTGTGAATTTCTTGAGACCCCAAACCTTGACCACCTTACTTCTTTTTTTTCTTTTTTTTTGAATTCCAGATTTATAATATAGGACTTTTGGAACATTATGAACATTTTATTATATTAGCAGCACACATATGTGTAATGGAAGTGAATGAAAAAGTCAAAGGAATATTCCAAGCACTGACTCACCAGTCTAGTGTGACGTGTTGTGTTGTGTTGTGGTGTTATCGGAAAACAATCCCCTCCAGCGTTGCGTAATACGCCCAGACGACAAGCAGAGTAGTCTGGATTATCATTGATCACGCACTCTCTTTGTACCTTATGTACATCCAGAAGATCTGAAAACTTCATCCAGAGCCGAAACATCCCCGTCCGTCAGGATTCCGAGTCGAAATGATGAGCTGTGTTTGTCTTTAAAACTTTCAGATGTCGTTGTGATTTGATTTTACACTCGAGAGGATTTATTGAGCTGGAAATTCCAGATGTCTGGTACGAAAAACTTGCAGCAGGTTTGAAAGCGACGTAAGACGTTTTTTAAACTTCAAACTGTAATAAGAGTCCCGGTTAGTATGAGTACTTAATAACAGTCCAGAATAGTATATAAGAACATGATTTGAGCCGCAATACTAGTTTGTTTAGCGGAGGTAGATGGACAGGGAAATTTGTCAGTTTTATTGCATGTCATTACAGTGAAAAATACTAAAAATATAGCTGGTCTGAATGTGACTCCCAGTAACGTGAAAAAATTCGCACACGAAATCTGTTTACGATATTTATAATAATAGAAAGAAGAGGACGTCGTGAGATTCGACCCCTCGTTTGGGAAACCCTGCCTCGAGCATGTTATTCTTCCCAGCTACCCTAGTTCCTCCTTTGTCCTGTCACACTGTAGAGTCTTTGTACTGCGTCTTCCACTTAATTGACCAAAACTAAACCGAGGAGACAACAAATGCTTATTCAGTTCAAACAAACCTATTCAAACAAATCTTCCTTGTCTTGTTTGCCCTGCAGAGGAAAAGAAGTGAGCGCTCGAGTGTACGAGCACACCGATTTGTTTGGATTTATATGAAAGGAGCAGATGATGATGAGTGTAAACTGGGACTCCAGGCACGACTATGTTTGTGGGCTGGGTTTTTTTTTGTTTTTTGTTTTTTTTTCTCCTCACTGCCTAATGAACCTGGCCACCTGCCATAGCATTCAGATTTGTTGAAATAGTGCACCGAAAGGAAGGCCGTTGGTATGAATAAATAAGGGAGAAAAGGAAATGGCTTGTGAAGAACTTTGTGTGGTGAAAGCTCTCTTCGAGGTACGTGAGGACACTGCAATCAGAGCAGGCAGACAGAAATGGGAAAAGACATGTGCTGTATTGTACGTGCGCCTCACGCCTACACTTTCTGGATTATCTCCAAAGAAGCACATTCAGCCTCGCATGCCTCTCGTTAATCAGCAATTTTTTTTTTCCGTTTTTTTTTTTCTTGCTGCTGGAAATAGTGTGGGTCGTACTATGAGATTTTATATTTATTTATTTTTTGGTCTGGAAGAGGGAAAAAAATTTTTTTTTCTTCCCCACTCACTCATTATTTGTACATGTGTACATCATTACCATACAAATCGCACACTCAGGGCCTGTATATTCGTTTGATTGTCAGTATTTCGATTTGAAAGGCATCTACAGAGCTTCTCAGTGCATCGTATGAGCCAAAACAGAAGAACCAGACAGTCTGTGGGCACAAAGGGATGTTGTGATGTCTGTTCGGTTGATTAGGGTTTAAACATGAAGTAAATATCAGTTTTGAATTGTATGAATGGACTTTCATCATGAAGCGTGGTTAAACACATGTAGGGGCAGCTAATCTGACTGCTTCTGATCAAAAAACTGTTGCTTCTGATGATCCTGTAAAAATCAAATAACAACGTGTCCCGTGTGACATGTTCCATGTTTGGAAGGACATTCCTACGCATACATCATGCAAATTTTGGGCACTAAAGAAGAGGGACAGAGAGAGACACAGACAGTACATTTACATGGATGACGATAATCCGATATGAACCCGATTACGACGATACTCTGATTAAGAAACTAGCATGTAAACAGTGATTATTGATGGCCTTAATCCGATCAAAGTCATACTCGGAGTAAACACAAATGGAATTAAGACGTGTGGAGTATTCCTGTTTTAGTCGCATTATCGACGTGCCTTACAGGCATGTTACACACCTTAATCACACTATTAACGTCACCGCATTGTGCGACAGGACACGTACACTGCGTCCGAAACCACGTACTTACCTGCTATATAGTAGGAGAAATACGTGTATCTCTATATGCTATATAGTGGGTAAGTACGCGGTTTGGGACGCAGCCCACGGCTTCAAGCAGTCTTCTATTTGCACGTACAGCACGACAAATAATCATCGGCACTTGAAGCGTTCGTAAAATTAAAAACAAAACCCGAAACTGTATGCGGTCCCATAACGAAGACCAACTGTATGTTAATACGGGAAGTTCTGGAGGGAACACCGGACGGCGTGGCGCGGGGACGTAATGACGTGTGCCGTTAATCCGTCTACATTCTATGACATAACATCTCAAATATAATATAACATCTAAAACGGGAACGTGAAAGGAATATTCAAACAGCGACTCATGTAAACACCTTAATCACATTAGTATACGTCTTATTCAGAATAAGGTCAACCATTAGATTACGGCTGTCCATGTAAACGTAGTCGGAGCAAGAGAGTGCAATATTATACTCGAGGAGGAAAAATGATTCACTACCGGTGAAGGTTTAGGCATTCGTGTGTCCTCTGGTTTGTTGAGAAGCTAGTGAATGATGACCATCTGATTTGTCCTCTTGACGGAATTTTCTATCATTCCCCAGTTGTGTGGTGGCTTTACTGTGTTATCGAATAGAAAGTTGTCCACTAGTGTTCGTTGTGCTTTTGTGTATTTCTTTTACTCATGTATCGTTATACACCGATGAACCAAAGCATTACCTGCCTAATATGCTGTCGGTCCTTCGTATGCCCCAACGGACCTCCACCCTGCCCAGTCACGGACTCCACAAGACTTTCTGAAGATGTGCTGTTGTACCTGACACCAAGACGTTAGCAGCAGATCCTATAAGTCCTGTAAGTTGCGAGGTGAGGCCTTCACGGATTGGACTCGTTGTTCCACAGATGCCCGATCCACCTGAGATCTGTGGACCCAGTCCCAGGATTTCCCAGCAGATCATTGCCAAGAGCGTTCTGATGGTTTTGTTCTTTACACCGAATTTTGGCTAGTTCGCTAGAGCTAGCATGCTAGCTTACAGTACTGCAGGAGATATGCATAGCCTCATAGGGTATATTCACCTCTACTGCCAGCTATTTCTAGAAGGACATTTTGTGATGGGATTTGTTCTTTACTGCTCACAGATACATCTCACGAGATTTTCAGAGCTGTGTTGCCAACCCTTATAATCCACTAAGTAATAGTTCTAAAATAGTAATGACACTAATAGTACAGTACTATACAGTTTTCGACATGTATGAAGGGGTCGTGACTTTAAGGATATAATTAAATGCTGCGAAGGAATAAAGGAACATCATGAGAAGTTAAAAAAAAAGAAGCTTTATTTTGTGTATCAGTGTGTCCAGATAATAAAAATAAAAAAAAAGCAAACTAGCTCAGTACTTCTATTTATCTAGCTGAAATAAAGTGTGGAGAACAAAACTAGGAACATCGAGTCATTCCCGATGCGTGTACTCTTATTCCCCAATCTGTGTGTTCTGTGTATTTTATTGTCTAATCCGTGCGTTTTGTCTTCCAGCCTAGTAAACATTTATATATAAGCAATTTTCAAATCATTCACTAGCTTCTTACACTCTTAATCTCTCTCTCACCGTCTTCCCTGATTGGCTACCGTCTCTGTTCCGTCACCATCGAATCAGACTTCTTTGGCTTCAGGAGCATATAACGGAGGACTTTTTTTTTTTTCCTCCATTTTAAGATTAAACCATTTTTCCCCCCTTTTTTCTCTCTCTCTCTGTGCGTTCGAATCGATTGAATGTACTGTTTGCTTTTCTGGTGTTTCTTCTCTCGCTCTGCGAGGGAAATGAAGATAAAAGACCATGTTATGCAGTGTTCACGTACAGCTTCCACGTATTACGCAATGTTCCTCTCCTCCTGTGAAATCTGGCCGAAGCTGAAAGGTCAGACTCGCAGGTAGCCACCTCACACCTGCTGTCTTTCCTCTGACCTAAAAGCAGCACTCCGTATTCTCCTCTCGCCTCAAGGAACATTCTGGAGTTTTCTACATTGTCCAAGCGGCCCCCTCTCTCTCTCTCTCTCTCTCTCTCTCTCTCTCTCTCTTCCATCTTTTCTGCCATTCAGATGACTTTTATTCGTCCTGTTCCAGCTCCATCTGCTCGGCGCTGGCTGAGCCGTGAAGCCAGCGGCTAATTAAGCCATTATTTAGGCAGACAGTCCATTATATTCTTTTTTTTCTGGCTTTTTTACAATGTGCAAAAATATTACCTGGCGAGCAGGAGATAAGAGACTCATGCTGAGCTGGCTTTGGTCTCCTTCTTATTGTTGTGGCTGTATTATTTAAATATGGACTGTGAAATTTTTGGGGATCCATTCGAGTCTTTTACGTAATCCTTCTTTTACAGGACTCAAGAGCCTAAAATTAATGTTCGCACTCATTCGCGGCTTGTTTTATCAGCGAAGCAGAACAATGGGATTTCTGTTCCGCCTGTGGAATCCACATAGCCGCTCTGTTTCTTTGTTTGTTTTCCTTTTTTGGGAAGGGCTTTTGCCTGTTACACTGATGTTTATTGTTTGTGCTGTGTCCCATCTATTTCCTGGTGTTGTTGGTAGTGGTGCCTTCTCAGATACAATCTTCCTACAAATGTGTGTGGACATCACAGCAGAGAGGCTATTTTAAATGGTTTGTTCGGTGCTGTTGGAGTTTCAGGAGGCCAGGAGAGCGATCGCCACGGGGGCAGGGCGTTGGGATTACTTTGACATACGGACATGCAAAAGTTTGTGCACCCTTGGGACAAAATAAGGAAGACAACGACATTTATACTAATATGTCACTGACCGTGTTCGTTTCCACATGTGCATCTGTGTTAACTTGTTCACTATCTTCTGCACATCAGATCTTGAGAACAGAAAGGCAAAAAAACTAAACAAACAAAAAAAACCTTGCTTTTGGTTTAACCTTATTGAACTGCTCTCATTTTATATAAGATTTGCCTTAACCAACACTTTAATTCATTAAACAGATATTTAATGCATTCGTTGACATTAATAAACCATGAACGTCAGCATTTTTTGTAACACTTTCCTAATCCTAACACTTCCTTACCCCAAACCCTTCCCAAAGCCCTAAGCCCTAACCCTTTCTTACCCCTTCCTACCTCTTTCCTAACCCCTAACCCTTCCTAACCCCTAACCCTTCCTAACCCCTAACCCTTTCTTACCCCTTCCTAACGCTTTCCTAAGCCCTAACCCTTTCTTACCCCTTCCAAATGCTTTCCAAAGTCCTAATCCTTCCTAAGCCCTAACCCTTTCTTACCCCTTCCTAACGCTTTCCTAAGCCCTAACCCTTTCTTACCCCTTCCAAATGCTTTCCAAAGCCCTAATCCTTCCTAAGCCCTAACCCTTTCTTACCCCTTCCCAACGCTTTCCTAAGCCCTAACCCTTTCTTACCCCTTCCAAATGCTTTCCAAAGCCCTAATCCTTCCTAAGCCCTAACCCTTTCTTACCCCTTCCTAACGCTTTCCTAAGCCCTAACCCTTTCTTACCCCTTCCTAACGCTTTCCTAAGCCCTAACCCTTTCTTACCCCTTCCAAATGCTTTCCAAAGTCCTAGTCCTTCTTAAGCCCTAACCCTTCCTTACCCCTTCCTAACTCTTTCCTAACCCCTAACAATTTCTTACCCCTTCCTAACTAACCCTTTCATACCTCTTCTTAACCCTAACCCTTCCTAAGCCCTAACCCTTCCTAACCCTTTCCTAACCCCTAACCATTCTTTACCCTTTCCTAACTCTTTCCTAACCCCTAACCATTCTTTACCCTTTCCTAACTCTTTCCTAACCCCTAACCCTTCCTTACCCCTTCCTAACTCTTTCCTATGCCCTAACCCTTCCTTACCTTTCCTAACTCTTTCCTAATCCTAACCCTTAACCCTTCCTAACCTATTCCTAACTCCTTCCTAACCCCTTCCTAAATCTTTCATAACCCTTACCCCTAACCCAATTAATTTACCTTGATTTAATTGTTTGACTGTTTTCTAATATTTATTAAATCCGTGACCTATTAGGCCATATCTGTAAGCAAAAGTAAAATGGCATCATGTTCCTAAATGTTGAAAAAATGTCCAGGTGTAAATATTGAAAGTTCAGCCTCTTTTCCATCCAAAAACCACAAGGGGTACAACCTTTTGCACTGAAATCTATACCAAAAAAAAAAGCTGTTTTTTTTAGTTGTATCCCAGACATTTAAACATTTGGATAATCATTTGGACCTTTTTGTTTTGTTTTTGTTTTTTTACTTCCCATCAATTACCTTTACACATATATAATCAGTACTCATGTCAGTAGTATACAGTTCACTTTTTTGCATAACTCTCTTTACCCGTCGGAAACTGACAGCACATTTCAGGATCCCTCTATTATTGTCCCCCAGACTCTTCAAATTCGCAGTGCTTCTATTTATTTATTTATTTATTTATTTATTTATTTATTTTTCATCCGGTCTCGTCACATTCCTTTGTCCAAACATGATTAAATATTCTCTTGTGCACAAATACCTCTAAGCTGCAGTCGCGCGTTTACGGCATGAAACACATTCGACAGCTTTAACCTTCTCTTGTTTACTAAATAAAAACAACATGTATTGCTTAAACTGTGCAAATTGCTGTTTGTACAGCCGTCACCCTTTCACACGAACACGTCCTCCTGGAATGAAGAATCCATTTAAAAGCAGCACTTTGTGAAATGGACAGATAATGGGGTGGCACTCAAGCTGTCGGCTGATGCATCTGGGACTTACAGCGCTTGAAATAAGTTATCATTTCAATAAATTAGCTGGCGAACGCTCAAGCCGGTTTATCTATTCTCTTTCCATTGTACGGACCGATGATTGACTTTGGCCGCATTCAATTTGGGCTTTCTGTGTTTTTAATAACAGTTGAGAGGAAAGCTTTCAGACCAGATTTAGCTCATGACTGCTTTTCATGCTGCCAGTACATTTGTGCGCTTCATGAAAACCTGTGCGATTCCTGTGAGTCATCTTTTTCAAGCATCTGATCTTCCGTCATATTCTGTAATACTGAAGATTCGATTATTAACCTAATTACTGTAGGGTCTGGAGTGGGGATGGAACCAACCGAGTAGTATTCAAATGAAACAGATCATCTGCTCTGAACAGATAGAAATACAAATCGGAGGTGCGCTTTTTTTTGTTGTTTTTTTTTTTTTTTTTTCTTTTTGTCCTCCGATTTGAGCGGCGGATCTCTCCTGGCCTTGATCCTCCGTAACGATGCGTGTCCACTAGCCGTGGATTGACTCTACAGCATATCTGTTGCTTCCATCAGTATCGGGGAAGTTTGCCTGCTCTGCTACATTAACCTCTTTCTTTGTGTTGTTTGGTGAAATCCTTCTGAGCGGTCTCGGGTCCAGCTCAGCCCTGCGTGGTGCGATGTTCCTGTGCTCGCTCTATGCGTTCAATTTAACGCTTCCTTTTTAAAGCCGTCACTTCCCTGCAGACCCGTCGCTCCCTATAGCCCACGCAGAGCAACATATCTCATCTGGGGTCGGCTAAAGATTACATTTAATCTCAACGTAAAAAAACAAACAAAACAATAACCTTCAGTCATGGAGAAGGAAGTACACCCTCTTTCAGTTCGATGTTTTTATACATCAGGGCCTAAATAACAACTGTGCGCTCTTCAAAACCTTCTGTAAACAAATGCGTAACCTCAAGTGACAGCAATAAAACATTATGTAAAATTTCTGGTCGAAAAAGTAAACCAACATTCAGACACCAGATGGGGAAAAATAAGTACACCCTTCCTACTTGCACAGTCATTAAGAGAGTAATTAGCAGCCAGGTGTTACTAATGAAATGCACAAGGTTAGTTAATCATGAAGAACATGCGCCTACCTCTATAAAAGCAGAACATTTGACTGTTTCTGGGTTCTGGAGCGTACTGATGTGTGTCTACGTCATGCCATGAAGAAAACACTTTATTGTTATTTCAGCTCGGATGAATAAAAAGATTATATTGAAGGAGGGTGTACTTATTTTTTTTTCCCCATAACTGTATGTTCATTGCAGATGAAAACTCTAAACCTCAGGCTTGCATCCATCCATCCATCCATCCATCCATCCGTCCATATACCGTACTGCTTATCCTGCACAGGGTCACGGGGAGTCTGTAGCCTATCCAACAAGACGAGGGACACTATGGACGGGGTTCCAACCCATCGCAGGGCACAATCGCACACATACACACTCACACATCTGTTCACACAATACGGACAATTTAGTGATGGCAATCAGCCAGAGCACCCAGAGGAAACTTCACTCACACAAAGGGTGGAGATGGGATTCGAACCCTCAACCCTGGAGGTGTGAGGCAAACCTGCTAAGGCTTGCATATGATACAAAGTAAATTTTCGATTCATAAGGAAAATACATGATATTCGACAAAAACGTAATTTAGTAGCATCTGATCAATATGTGACCAACTTTGTTAAGAATCAGGGGTTGATTCTGGAACGATGATGACGATGACGATGATGATGATGATGAAGATGAGAAGGCCTATTTTAAAAGCATCAGTTACTGAAAAATCACCTTGTAAGCCTATTAAATTATTGACACGGCAGTTAAAATTTCCGGGTACGGGGTTCGATTCCTGCCGTGGCCATGCGTGTGCGGAAGTTCTCCCTGTGCTGTGGGAGTTTCCTCTGGCTACTCTGGTTTCCTCCCTCAGGCTGGTTGGCGTGTCTAAATTGTCTGTAGTGTATGAATGGGTGTGTGAGTGTGATTGTGCCCTGTGATGGACTGGCACCTTGTCCAGGGTGTACCCTGCCTTGTGCCCAATGCTTCCTGGGATAGACTCCAGGTTCCCCACAACCCTGAAGAAGGAGTAAGTGGTAGAAGATGGATGGATGGATTACAATAATGTCTTTTATGTGATCAGTCAATTCATCACCACTTCTATTTGATGATAATCAAATTTATAATCGTTGGCAGGATTTGTTTCGATTATTGCCTTTGAAAGCGTCGTCTCGATCCGGATCGTCTGATCGTTACACCCCTGTGTCGTACATCGTGTTAATAAAAGCCCTGTTTTGTTTTTTTTCTTCTTGTTTTCCTGTTTGCATAGTGCGAGGGTTCACATATAATAATGTTAAATACATATATACGTCTTGTGTAAGCCACGCCTACTCCTATGAACTATATTCTACACGCTAGCATACTCCGGTTTAGATTATATGGAGCGGTTCCTCATTATGGACGTGCATCATTGATTAAAAAGCACCGTGTTTAATGAGGTTTTATTTTACACACAGTTAGCATATAAACTGAGACACACATTGCGCTCCGCCGTGCGAGCTTTAAAATGAGAGCGCTTCATGCTCGGGGGTTTATTAAACAGTAAGCAGTAGAAAACCGTCGCACGGCCCTCTGCATTATCTGGCTGTTATGTAGCAGAGGATCCGAAACGCGACGCGGCGTTTTAATAGGCCTGCCGAATGAAATGGCTCGTAAAAAGGGGCATATTCATGAGGCCGTTCTTTTCTTTCTGATCACATGAGGCTTTAAAATCCTACTTCACGGGTACGAGCGAGACGTCCGGCCGAGTCGACCGATACAGGACTACAAGTATTCTTCTTTTCTTTTCGTATCAGACGTATGAATCGAGGGACTATAAAAGCGGCACACAGGGACGCGGTTTCTGTATAAACCTTGAAGTGCCATTCATTACATATCTCTATTTTTACACCGCGTAATCAGAAGACTCTACATTCTGCTGCTCCATCATATTTCCGTAATGAGACGGAATCACTCGGTTTGTGCAGCGTGTTGTCTCTCCTGTCTCCGTGCACCACCGGCTCGTCCGTCGCTGCTTTCTCACATTCCTCCAAGTCCCTTGACATTTTTATCATCTCTAATCAGTTGCAGACACTGGCTGCTCTCATTGTTGGCTCCGGCTGCTGTTCACTAGAACTTTTTTGTTGATCTAGCAAGTGTAAGTGTAAGCAAGTGTCCCAGGGTTTCTGCGGGACACAGGGCGAAAGTGTGAAGTCAGTCACGAGCTGCGACGCCGCTAGGACCAACCGGCAGAGCTGACGTTACTGATTCGTGTAAAACATCGACTACTATATTGTTTATTGTCTATAGATATTATGTTTGGGAACATATTACACTTTTTTCCACAGCGCTGTTTCTATAGTTACACCGGGACTCCACATAACGTACTGCTGATAATAAAAATGAAAAAATAACGAAATGTTTGACTTATTATATCGTTCATGTGCCGAAGGTTTCTGGAAGTAGACATTTTGCGTATTTTTTCGGTTTATAAATGTACAATTTATATTGCCGTGTATTAGTGGTAAGCACGTTTGCGTAGCCACCTCCAGGGTTAGGGGTTCGAGTCTCGACTCCATCCTGTGTGTGCACGGGATGAGTTTGCCTGTTCACCTCGTGCTTTGGGGGTTTCCTCTGAGTACTCCGGTTTCCTCTCCCAATCCAAAGACATGCGTTTTAGGTTGAACGGCATCTCTAAAATGTGTGTGTGTGTGTGTGTGTGTGAGATGGTGCCCTGCAATGGGTCCCCAATACTGTGCACCAAGTCCAATGGGATAGGGGACCCTGTGTAGGATAAGGGTCCTTCCCATGGCCCTGTGTAGGATAAGGGTCCTTCCCTTGACCCTGTGTAGGATAAGGGTCCTTCCCTTGACCCTGTGTAGGATAAGGGTCCTTCCCATGGCCCTGTGTAGGATAAGGGTCCTTCCCATGGCCCTGTGTAGGATAAGGGTCCTTCCCTTGACCCTGTGTAGGATAAGGGTCCTTCCCATGGCCCTGTGTAGGATAAGGGTCCTTTCCTTGACCCTGTGTAGGATAAGGGTCCTTCCCTTGACCCTGTGTAGGATAAGGGTCCTTTCCTTGACCCTGTGTAGGATAAGGGTCCTTCCTATTGCCCTGTGTAGGATAAGGGTCCTTCCTATTGCCCTGTGTAGGATAAGGGTCCTTCCTATGGCCCTGTGTAGGATAAGGGTCCTTCCCTTGACCCTGTGTAGGATAAGGGTCCTTCCCATGGCCCTGTGTAGGATAAGGGTCCTTCCCTTGACCCTGTGTAGGATAAGGGTCCTTCCCTTGACCCTGTGTAGGATAAGGGTCCTTCCCATGGCCCTGTGTAGGATAAGGGTCCTTCCCATGGCCCTGTGTAGAATAAGTGTCCTTCCCATGGCAGTGTGTAGGATAAGGGTCCTTCCCATGGCAGTGTGTAGGATAAGGGTCCTTCCCATGGCAGTGTGTAGGATAAGGGTCCTTCCCATGGCAGTGTGTAGGATAAGGGTCCTTCCCATGGCAGTGTGTAGGATAAGGGTCCTTCCCTTGACCCTGTGTAGGATAAGAGTCCTTCCCTTGACCCTGTGTAGGATAAGGGTCCTTCCTATGGCTCTGTGTAGGTTAAGGGTCCTTCCTATGGCTCTGTGTAGGATAAGGGTCCTTCCTATGGCCCTGTGTAGGTTACGGGTCCTTCCCATGGCCCTGTGTAGAATAAGGGTCCTTCCCATGGCAGTGTGTAGGATAACCGGTACACAAAATGAATGGATGGATGCACAATTTAAATCTGAAATGTGTATATTTCTGTAAAGTGATTAAAGTGTAAAGTTCATTAATCGGTTAAAATTGCAGCTGTTGTCAAACTGCTGCGGTGTTCTGGGCACAGAGGCGTCCTTTTGTGTGTGAAAAGTTTTCCGAAGCTTCACTGTGTCCACCCATTATAGACTCATTTCATACCGTTTTTCTCTTTTTAGGCAGTTTGTCAGAAAAACAAGTCAGATCAGTGGTTTGTGATTGGACTGTGTGGTTGTTTTCAGCTCACACACACACATACACACACAGTCACAGTGGTGTGTTTGGAGATGGATGAGCCTGTCTGGTTTAATGGAACTGCATTGACCGGTCAGCAGACCTTTTAAATGTAGCTCAGCTCATGTGGAGCCGAGCCGTCCGCAGACAACGGACATGAATGAGTATCCCAGCATGCAACAGAACAACGGTGCTTTTAACCCCTGCAATAAACAAACCTGCTCACTGCTGGACTTCCCAGTAGAACAGAAGAGAAGACCAGCAGAGGGACATCACCTCTCCAGTAACTCGTAAATAATAGCCTGGACTGTTACCCAGTTGCACTTTGATTGGAATGAAAAGGGGGGAAGAAAAAGAAAAAAAAACGATGAATGCACCTGACTTGAGCAGAGCAGAGCTATGGATTTCTTTATCGTCGCTATTATTCCTGCTACTCTCGAGTACGACACAGAGGATTCTGCCAGATCGATACAGGCTAGGTTAAGCCTTTGTGCTGCCTCTATAACCATCTTCCACATTGCCATACACACATCTCACGACCAGAAGAATATCAATTCCTCTCCTCTCGCATCAGGAGAATACCAGCTGGGTTTCTATGCAGACTTTCATTCAGCCCGTGTCTGCTTCCAGTGCAGTCTGGCTCTTATAAACACTACCCGCTGTGTACACTTGGCCTGTGGACACTTTTCTCGGCTGTAACTCTATTACTTCGATAATTAGCACTTGGCGTTTGAGTTCAAATTGATGTCTCTTCACCTGCTGCTGCTGTTTCAGTCAGAACTCAAACAAATATTCAGAAGTAAAGTATTTTGTTTACGTATCACAAACGAGCTATCAGTTATAGCTGTCCAGGCATCCATCCGTGCATCCAACGCAAGATGGGGGACACCCTGGAAGGGCTGCCAATTCATCGCAGGACACGATCACAAACACATTCACACAATATGGACAATTTGGAAATACCACTCAGCCTACTATGCATGTATGTAGACTGGGGGAGGAAACCAGAGTACCTGGAGGAAACCCCCGGAGCACATGGAGAACAATAATGGACATTACAGTTACAGTTACATTTATATAGGGCTTTTCTAGACACTCAAAATGCTTTACATAGTATGGGGGGGAGGGGAGGGGGGGGGATTTCTTCAACCACCACAAGTGTAGAGCATCCGTCTGGATGCTGTGACGGCAGCCATAGTGCACCGAAACACCCACCACACACTGATTATTAGTGGAGAGGAGAGAGTGATGTAGCCAATTCAGAGATGGGATTATTAGGGGGGCCATGAAAGAGAAGGGCCAATGGGAGAATTTCACCCGGACCCCGGGGTTATACCTCTACTCTTTACGAGAAGTGTCCTGGGATTTTTAATGGGACCTCGGTTTAACGACGTGAAAGACGGTGCTGTTTTTACAGTATAACGTCCCAGTTAATATACTAGGGCATCAGGACCCACAGAGACCACAGGGCGAGCGCCCCCTGTGGTCTGCATTGGTAAATCAGTTAATCATTTTTTTTTGTTTGTTTGTTTTTAGTGGATCCACACTATATAGTGTTTCAGTATGACTAATGCACCACTGGTCTGGATCGTTGGGAGATTCAAACTTCAAACACTGATTCATCCAGTTCTGATCAGTAAAATTTCAACTAAAGCCCAATATCTCGTGATCTGAAACACTCAGATGCCAAGTTCGCTTCGGTTGGCGTATTTGTGTGATTCGTGTTCAGTGTGTTGAATCAACTCGAAAACCTTCGGGTCGGCTTGGAATTATGTACCCGATGATACTGTCATCAAAGTAACTTAGTAATGAGACAGGATATACTGTAACTTGAGTGTTAATGACCCAACATTGGCGGCTTCGGTGGTGCCGGGATTTGAGCTCATGACCTCCTGATCAGCTGCCCAGAGAATCATAGAATCGACTCTTTATGAGAACAATTTTAATGCGCTTAACCGAAAGCAGTTTCCCATTGACTCGATGGCGAATAGTTGAAACAGTGCAGCATGGCGGTATGTGTCTGAGCATAAGTTATAGTTAAGCTTAGAATGAATGAACACAATTTGCCTGACAATGTACAAGCTATAAAAACACTTAAGTGCACAATTCAAGGGTGACTCTTCCGCTGTCTTCTTCTCAGACGCATAATACACCTGGAAGCGTTGCGCTACCGGGTTCTCTTAGCATCGATGAGTGTTGAAATATACACTGTCTATACAGCTTATAAAGAGCGACTGCTTTGCAACATCCGTAAATCACGTTTGTAATAGTGTCCTCTGGAATGTTGCGTCTCGAATGGCTGCATTAAGTAAAAGAAAGTGTTTGGATAATATGTGTTGGCGTTTACGTAAACCGTGTGTCAGGATTGTTGGTTGAATGAATGAACGAATGAATACAGAGACTGAAGAACTTATAAAACTTCCTAGCCCCGTCTCTTCTTGTTTGTTTCCAGAACCAGTTCGTTTCCTTTACAACTGGGCGGCTTTGTTAGTGCTCGGGTGGTCCACTAATTCCCCGCCCATGTGACTCCACATGTCGAAGTGTCCTTGGGCAAGACACTGAACCCCGAGTTGCTCCCGATGGCACGTTAGCGCCTTGCCTGGCTGCTCTGCCACCCTTGGTGTATGAGTGGCTGAATGAGACACAGTTTAAAGCGCTTTGGAACTGCTAGGGTTAAAACAGCGGTATATAACTGCAGACCATTTACAAGATGAATTCATCTACAGTGGTGTGAAAAAGTGTTTGCCCCCTTCCTCATTTCCTGTTCCTTTGCATGTTTGTCACACTTAAGTGTTTCGGAACATCAAACCAATTTAAACAATAGTCAAGGACAACACAAGTAAACACAAAATGCAATTTGTAAATGAAGGTGTTTTTTATTATAAAGGTGAAAAAAAATCCAAACCATCATGGCCCTGTGTGAAAAAGTGATTGCCCCTAAACCCAATAACTGATTGTTGGCCCACCCTTAGCAGCAACAACTGCAACCAAGCGTTTGCGATAACGTGCAATGAGGCTTTTACAGCGTCCTGGAGGAATTTTGGCCCACTCATCTTTGCAGAATTGTCCTAATTCAGTTACATTAGATGGTTTTCGAGCATGAACGGCCTTTTTAAGGTCATACCACAACATCTCAATAGGATTCAGGTCAGGACTTTGGCTAGGCCACTCCAAAGTCTTCATTTTGTTTTTCTTCAGCCATTCGGTGGTGGACTTGCTGGTGTGTTTAGGATCATTGTCCTGCTGCAGAACCCAAGTTCGTTTCAGCTTGAGTACAGGAACAGATGGTCGGACATTCTCCTTCAGGATCTCTTGGTAGACAGCAGAATTCATAGTTCCTTTTATCACGGCAAGTCTTCCAGGTCCTGAAGCAGCAAACAGCCCCAGACCATCACACTACCACCACCATATTTTACTGTTGGTATAATGTTCTTTTTATGAAATGCAGTGTTCCTTCTACGCCAGATATACTTGGACACACCCACCTTCCAAAGAGTTCCACTTTTGTCTCATCGGTCCACAGAATGTTGTCCCAAAAGTCTTGGGGATCATCAAGATGTGTTGTGGAGAAATTGAGATGAGCTTTGATGTTCTTTTTTGCTCAGCAGTGGTTTTCTCCTTGGAACTCTGCCATGCAGGCCATTTTTGCCCAGTCTTTTCTGATGGTGGAGGCATGAACGCTGACCTTAAATGAGGCAAGTGAGGCCTGCAGTTCTTTGGACATTGTTGTGGGGTCTTTTGTGACCTCTTGGATGAGTCATCGCTGCGCTCTTGGGGTAATTTTGGGCGGTTGGCCACTCCTGGGAAGGTTCACCACTGTTCCATGTCTTCGCCATTTGTGGATAATGGCTCTCACTGTGGTTCGCTGGATTCCCAAAGCTTTGGAAATGGCTTTATAACCCTTTCCAGACTGATAGATCTCAATTACTTTCTTTCTCAATTGTTCCTGAATTTCTTTGGGTCCCGGCGTGATGTGTAGCTTTTAAGGATCTTCTGGTGGACCTTACTGTGTCAAGCAGCTCCTATTTAAGTGATGCCTTGATTGTGAACAGGTGTGGCAATAATCAGGCCTGGGTGTGGCTAGAGAAATTGAACTCAGGTGTGGACAACCACAGTTATAGTATGTTTTAACAAGGGGGGAAATCACTTTTTCACACAGGGCCATGATGGTTTGGATTTTTTTTCACCTTTAATAATAAACACCTTCATTTACAAATTGCATTTTGTGTTTACTTGTGTTGTCCTTGACTATTGTTTAAATTGGTTTGATGTTCCGAAACACTTAAGTGTGACAAACATGCAAAGGAACAGGAAATGAGGAAGGGGGCAAACACTTTTTCACACCACTGTAGGTAAACTTTAACTTGGAATAACGATCCAATAGAGAACAAAGAAGCTGTCATCTTTTTGTCATGGAAGAAGATGGAAGAAAATGTATGGATGTGAATATTTACATGGATAAAGTTTCTCGTATTCAGACTCGGGTGATGCAGCTGGCCGTCCTGTTCGGATTAGTAATATTTCCTACGTGTAGTTCACTTCATGCCATGTTTGTTTATTTGTTTGTTTGTTTGTTTGTTTGTTTGGTTGTTTGGTTGGTTTTGGAGTAGAAGCGTCCCAAGACGGGGTTTTTCAATAGCGTCTAGAGTCTAGACCTATGGCATTTGCGTTATATCACTTAATTCATAATCTCTTCCATATAAAGTTAAAGCATTGCCTCTGATTAAGACGCTGTCTCCTTCAATGCCGGACCCTCCGTAGAATTTAAAGTGAGGAAATTATTCATGAATTAATTGATACTGTCATATTTCGGTATTTAATAATGCCCTTAAATGGCTCGCTTAACTCAACTCTGGACAACACTTTTTTCTTTTCTTTTCATATCATGTTCCCTGACTTTGACTTTCCCTGTTTAGCAGTCTAACCCTGAACTATTTTCATCAGCACAACGCGATAATCCGCATTTCCTCTGGCTTTTAAGACACAGAAAGAGAACACATAAATAAATATAGTCAGAACTGAACAGAGCTTTGGTCACAGTGACAGTTTAGAGCTTTTAGAGTGCCGTGAACTCTCGGTGACCGGCGTGAGTCCAATTAAAAGTCGTTATTAACAGTGTGAGAGGACTGTGTCCTGAGTGCGTTCTGGAGAGAGAGAGAGAGAGAGAGAGAGAGAGAGAGAGAGAGAGAGAGAGAGAGAAAAAAGTCAGATTTTTCTGCGATAAAAAACGAGCCTATCTGCCGTTCCATTTTCCCCGTTTTATCCTTGGAGCATTGACACAAGTGTGATAACAAACGAGCTTGTGAATGTTATCATATTCGCGTTGTGTTCAGTAACGTTGATTTCCATTGAGGTTTCTTGCACGCTCAGGCTTTTTAATTAGCCGGTGATGTCTTCAGGGCGATACGCGCTGGTGTGTGTGTGTGTGTGTGTGTGTGTGTGGGAGAGTGTGGCGTTTCTGTTTTTCTAGTTTGATTAAAAGGTAATGATGTCTGCATTTTGCACAATTTCACCATGCCGTCGAGCGGAATCCAGTTGGTCGCGTGCCAAACGAAAAAAGACGGCAGCACAGTTAACCTCGCCTCGTCATTATCTCCACACTCAAAGAAGAAAATTACTGGCTTGAGCTCTAAACACGCTCCCACTTTTCCAAGGTTGCCATCAAGTCCTCGCATTGTATTTGGCCGCACCGTGCCTGATACACCCACTCCACGCTGAAGAATCGTCACACCGATAAAACCAAACCGCTCCCGGAGTCGGCAGACATTTCTCTCGTTCCGCGTCCCTTCGGATTCCCGGCGCTGGCACGAGATGCTCGTTTTCTTCGGCACTTTAAAGAAGGAGCGTAATAAATGGGGATCGAGTCTGAGCATTGATCTCGCTCCAGAGGAGGATTTATGAGTGGTTCGAGGGAGTCTGTGTCTTCTCTGGTGGAAAGGCCGGTTGAGTAAATTGGAGACAGCGAGGAACGTGGACGAGGAGGGAGCAGTGGGGTTTCTTTTATTTACACGCTGGCCTCCGTCATAGCTCGAAAATACACAGCACTCGTCCAGTACTTTAGGTAGCCATGCTTAGTGTTTTATTTCACACAAAAGGATCTTAGAAATATCGCCATAGTGTTACATAATATTCTTAATATTTGGCACCGACTCCACAAGTTTGGGCGAAAACTTCAGATCCGTTTCAGATCAGCGTCGTCCGGTCACACGCTTCAGCAGAAGAAATTAGACGTGAAGAAAATCTGAGCTTTTTTGTACAAAGCAGGTCACGTGATCGAGATCACCCATTTGCTTCGGAAACTTAGAAACAGCGCAGAACTTTTTTTGGAGCTGCTGTACAGAACGAGTACAGCAGCTCCACAACCCATAAAAGAGACCCTACAAGTGGGTGAAGAACTAATAGTAGTAAAAACATAATAATAATAAATAAATAAATGAACGAATAAAGCGATCGCGGTTTCCGTTCGGCTAATAGAGCGGTACGTTTCACCGCATTCCTCGCTGATTAATTAATCAGCCCACTTAGAACGAAACATATTCTTAAAACGCCGCTGATTAAAACCGAACCTCTTCCTTCTGCGCATCGACACTCCCTCATTAAAACACGATCGCTCGCACGCCGGGGTAAACGCGGCTTCTCGGATCCGAAATCGTAGGAACGAGCTCTAATGAAGCTTTCATTACGGAGAACTTCTCGGTCCCCTTTAGTCCCGATGCAATATTAATCACGCAGAAGTCTGGAAATTTGGAAATTCAGAAGCGTCTGAGATGAAGTGATCCACCCCGCTGGGGAAGGGACGGTTGCACACGGCCTGCCTCTGAGCCATCAAACTAAAAAAAAATAATAATAATAATAAAATCCGCGCTGCAGCATTTTATCACGGTCTGTCACGGAGTTGCCTTTGGCATGCAGAACCTTTCTCCATTTTTTTTTTTTCCTTCCCCCATAACAGTTTATTTGCCACTTCCTTCGTCACTGCTAGACCTGCTAAACATCAACAGCCGTGATTTATGAGTTCATTTGAACAACCACTCCGAGGACGGAGAGAGGGAGTGAGGGAGAAATCAAGAGTGTAATAGACAGAGAGAAATAGAGTGCTGAGGAGGCAGATAGAGAGACCGATAGAGAGAGAGAAGAAGACAAAGAGGCATGGAGCGTGAGAAGAGAGACCGACGTCTTCACACCCACCACTTTGCTCACACTCTTAACTCTTAACAGGCGCGTTTTGTCGCTATAAATACTCGGAAGTGATTATTCACACCGTTTTTTTTAAATCCCCCACACACAAGCATTATCACCCAAACTCCATCGACTCCATTTTCATCCGCAGTATAAACCGCTTTATTTAAAATCATAGTGTAGCCTATAAGAGTGTTCTGATTGTGAGGCTTGTAGCTACAGAGCTAGTGCGATTTGACACGGGATGCGTTTACCCTGTTGTGTTCTACACTTCGATGCGGGTCTTCATGCAGGTCACAACACGTCGGTCGCACTCAGCTCCGAGAGAGCGTCTCAGCAAGTTGGTCTCGGTCCACTTCCAAGTCAACACTAGCGCGTGCGACAGGCCCTGTTCACACCTGCCGCTAACACGCGTCCCAGCTCAGACGTTCACACCCGGGATGACGAATGCGGGATTTCATCCCGCTTCAGACAGCCTGTCACGCACATCTATTACATCGGCGTTCTGCAGCGTATATTTTACCTCATGGACCTGCACGGACGCAAAGTGTCCGTAGTGTATGAACGGGTACGTGCTTGTGAACCTGCGATGGATTGGCACCACGTCCACGGTGTAGCCCACCTTGGGATAGGCTTCAGGTTTCCCCACGAGCCTGAAGGATAAGCGACGGATGGATGGTCCCGCACGTACACGGTTTCAAACCTTGTAATAATGCGGTCTGCTAATGAAACTTAGCAATGCCCGAGAGATGAGACGTCGTATGAAGCTTTAAATTGCAGCTCGACATCCTATATTGCCGCATTAGGCCCCACACAGAGCATAGGGTGAGCGCCCCCTGCTGGCCTAACTAATATCATTTCCAGCAGCAACCTTAGTTTCCCATCCAGATACTGGCCAGGCTCAACCCTGCTTAGCTTTAAGTGGCTCTCTCAACGAGACATGGCTCTGGCAACGAGAAATAAACTAATGAGAAATAAAACAGTTGCGCTCCATCCACTGGTATCGATTACAGCATGAAACAGAGTCACAAGCAGGAGCTCGCTTTTACAGGAGCGTTCTTTAATGCTGCACACACATACTGCTGCTTATACTGTAAAAAAAAGAATAATAATAATTCTGAAAACCTCCAAACAGCTCTCTTTAACAACTCTGTAGCACTTAGTCTAACAACAGCACTGGCTTGTTTTCCACCTGAGGTCTTTTCCCTGTGCACCGCGCGCTCAGTGCAAGTCTTGCACAGACTGATAGTTTTCCTCGACCATCTGGTTAAACGACTGAAACTCTGGGAGCTGAGGAAGCAGGTGGGACACTGAAGAACATTTCCGAATTTCCTTTGGCAAGTAATTCTGCAAAAGGTATAACATTGTCTTAGGATTCTGCTCTATAAACACACACACACACACACACACACACACACACACGTCTTCTGTTTCTCGTGGCTCTCTCACACTGTTATGTGGCGAACTCCTGCACTCTCTCCTGCACTATCTGTCGCTGCCTGGATCCTCCGCTGGCTCCGTGGACTCCGGAATATGGCCCGGAATGATTGTCACTGCCAAGATTTATTATAGTGCTGTCTCCGAGGCGGGAAAAAAAAAAAAAAAAAAGTCTCCGCGCAGCGTTTTTTCTGCTTCACCCACTTCTGGCGCTGATGTGAACTTTTGTCAAAGTTTATTCAGTTAAAGTCCAAGTTTATTAGAGGAATCTGTGATGTGTGTGTCTTGACCTGGAATGGGATTATAGCTGAAAGCTTCACTGCGGAAGGATTTCCCATCAGCTCTTCAGATATTGGACTTTGGATGCAGCATCGTTTCAAATTGAGACGTGACACCACTCAGTTAAATCAGACATGTCCCTGCTGTTAATAGTGCAGTTTCACTGCCGAGCTGAGTGATACACACACACACACAGACACACACACACACACACACACACGTCCTTTCTGAAATTGCCTACAGAATGTGAAATGCCTAGTTATGTGAGAACGTGCGATGGCTGGAAATGCCAAGAGACTTCACTTCGATTTGTTTGTATTTGTATGAGCGTGTTTAACAATGGACATTGTCTCAAAGCAGCTTGACGGAAACATATAAGACACAGGATACAGATTTTAAGCGAGCCGGTGGCGACGGTGTTGAGGAAAATCTCCCTACGATGATATATGTTTCTCTAAGTAGAGCTACCTTATCTAGCGTGTCGACTAAGTATTCAGTCGCCGGATCGAGTTCAGTCGGATCAGACGGTGATCCAAATCTAATCGATGTCTCCCGGAGGTTTTCGACGAAACTCGTGCAGTAGCTGATGTGAAAGGACGTCTTGCGCGGGAGCGTGGCGAGGTGCGAATATTATGATCGAGACGCAATTTAAACGAGATGAGCTAATGGTCTGAGACAGCTTCAGACTGCGGAAGTGTTACTATAGTTTCTATATTTAATCCGTGTGTTAGTATAAGGTCAAGAGTGTGACCATCATTATGAGTGTGACCTGTTACGTTCTGATTAATCCCGACTGAATCTAGAATGGACGCAACTGATGTTCTCAGAGGGTCTTTTGGGTTAATGCTTGATCTTGACGTAGGGCGCACGGTGATTCCTGCATCACTGCTTCCTGTTTCACCTCTGCTTCCTGCGTCACTGCTTCCTGTTTCACCTCTGCTTTCTGCGTCACTACTTCCTGTGTCACCTCTGCTTCCTGCGTCACTGCTTCCTGTTTCACCTCTGCTTTCTGCGTCACTACTTCCTGTGTCACCTCTGCTTCCTGCGTCACTGCTTCCTGTTTCACCTCTGCTTTCTGCGTCACTACTTCCTGTGTCACCTCTACTTTCTGCGTCACTACTTCCTGTGTCACCTCTACTTTCTGCGTCACTACTTCCTGTGTCACCTCTACTTTCTGCGTCACTACTTCCTGTGTCACCTCTACTTTCTGCGTCACTGCTTCCTGCGTCTCCTCTACTTTCTGCGTCATTGCTTCCTGCGTCACCTCTACTTTCTGCGTCACTGCTTCCTGCGTCACCTCTACTTTCTGCGTCACTGCTTCCTGTGTCACCTCTACTTTCTGCGTCACTGCTTCCTGCGTCACCTCTACTTTCTGCGTCACTGCTTCCTGCGTCACCTCTACTTTCTGCGTCACTGCTTCCTGCGTCACCTCTACTTCCTGCATCAGTGCTTCCTGCATCACTGCTTCCTGCGTCACCTCTGCTTCCTCCGTCACTGCTTCCTACGTCACCTCTGCTTCCTCCGTCACTGCTTCCTGTGTCACCTCTACTTTCTGCGTCACTGCTTCCTGTGTCACCTTTACTTCCTGCATCAGTGCTTCCTGCATCACTGCTTCCTGCGTCACCTCTGCTTCCTCCGTCACTGCTTCCTGCATCACCGCTGCTTCCTGCATCACTGCTTCCTGTCTCACCACTGCTTCCTGCATCACTGCTTCCTGTCTCACCACTGCTTCCTCCATCAAGAGACCCGACCATACTGAGATTCTGAGAAACAGCACTACTGAGGATCTTCACCTTCCTGAAAGTGTCCCTTTGTCCTTTACAGAACGTTGATTCCTACATTGAAGGAGCAGTGTTTGATGTTGCCTGATGATGTAAATGCTGTTGTGTGGAAAACGGTCTATTACATAAGGGACCTGAGACATCGCTCGCCTCCTCGGTCTAAAAACAAATCTATTTTCACCTGCCAAGTTTTTAACCCGGTGGGCTCAGAGGTTAACTGTGAGGCAGTCTGGGAAAACCCATCATACGATGTCAGCTCGGCTGAATTCTGGAAAACATAGAAAAATAATTGAAATGCCTGTTTATTCTGCTGCTAGGAAGTAACCGAGACCAGGACAAACAATCGTGTTTTACAGTTAGTACACCTCCCCAATATTGAGCATAACTATGAAAGTCAAATCTGTCCGAGTGAAAGGTCACCTCGGACCGCCACGCAATCAACAATCGGACGGAACCTTGGAGTTGTCATCGACGTGAGCGAGAAAGTTTTGCGTGAGTGAGAAAGTTTAGTCACGCTGCAGTGTTTCCTGACTCACTGATGCGCTACAGAGCCGTTCAGCAGGTCTGCTGGAGCAGATTAACACGGCGTTTCACAGCACCGTGGCCTCTAGTGGAGCAGAATATTGTTGTGTGGCCGCTCTGTTTGTGTCCTTGATTTGTCCTCTGCGCTGCCGAAAGCTACATGTAGCTCAGCTATGTACATTACGGCACATCCCCACGGCAGCCTGTTTGCTTTTAAAGCCCTTCAGCACATTTGTGTTATTATGTGTAATCTAGAGCCTGCACTGAGTCTAATCACACACACACACACACACACACACGGCATGCCTGCGAGGAGGCGATACAGCTTGCAGGAGTATTAATGGTCTGCATCTGAATATTACACAAACACATGCCGGACTCCCACCTCCGCAGAAATGAAAAACACTAATGTACAGTATACTAAAGATAGTCACGAGTCATTACTGATCACAGACACGGCCTGGGAATCAGCAATAGGTCTCGCTACACATGGGGGCTTTTAGAAACGGAAATAGAATTTCGATTTCTATAGAAATAATAGAAATGAATAGAAATGTTTATGGCTGGAGATAGAGATCACATATCCGGTCGCTATATAAACAGATATTATCAATAAAGGGCCTCAGTTCGAAAGACTTATGAAAAAGAATCCTAAATGTTCCTATTTATAATTTATAAGACATCCATTTGAATAAATAAAAAAAAAACCTTCCTAAATCCAACCTGCCTGTCCATCTGTCTGTCTGTCTGCCTGTCTGTCTGTCTGTCTGTCTGCCTGCCTGTCTGTCTGTCTGTCTGTCTGTCTGTCTGCCTGTCTGTCTGTCTGCAATTTTGCTTGAACTAAAAGACGTGATGAGTGATTCTGAATCTGAGAAGGCTGAGGTTCAGCTTTTACTTTACATTAGATAGACAGAGCTCTCACTAAAGAGTCTGTCTGTTTATCTATCTATCTATCTATCTATCTATCTATCTATCTATCTATCTATCTATCTATCTATCTATCTATCTATCTATCTATCTATCTATCTATCTATCTATCTATCTATCTATCTACAGTATCTATCTATCTATCTATCTGTCTGTCTATCTATCTATCTATCTATCTATCTGTCTATCTATCTATCTATCTATCTATCTATCTATCTATCTATCTATCTATCTATCTATCTATCTATCTATCTATCTATCTATCTATCTACAGTATCTATCTATCTATCTGTCTTCTGTCTATCTATCTATCTATCTATCTATCTATCTATCTATCTATCTGTCTATCTATCTATCTATCTATCTATCTATCTATCTATCTATCTATCTGTCTGTCTGTCTGTCTGTCTGTCTATCTATCTATCTATCTATCTATCTATCTATCTATCTATCTATCTGTCTGTCTGTCTGTCTGTCTGTCTGTCTGTCTGTCTGTCTGTCTGTCTGTCTGTCTGTCTGTCTGTCTGTCTATCTATCTATCTATCTATCTATCTATCTATCTACAGTATCTATCTATCTATCTTTCTGTCTATCTATCTATCTATCTATCTATCTATCTATCTATCTATCTATCTATCTATCTATCTATCTATCTGTCTATCTGTCTGTCTGTCTGTCTGTCTGTCTGTCTGTCTGTCTGTCTATCTATCTATCTATCTACTCTATCTATCTATCTATCTATCTATCTATCTATCTATCTATCTATCTATCTATCTATCTATCTATCTATCTATCTATCTATCTATCTATCTATCTATCTGTCTGTCTGTCTGTCTGTCTGTCTGTCTGTCTGTCTATCTATCTATCTATCTACAGTATCTATCTATCTATCTATCTATCTATCTATCTATCTATCTATCTATCTATCTATCTATCTATCTATCTATCTATCTATCTATCTATCTATCTATCTATCTATCTATCTGTATGTCTGTCTGTCTGTCTATCTGTCTATCTATCTATCTACAGTATCTATCTATCTATCTATCTATCTATCTATCTATCTATGTATCTATCTATCTGTGCTGACTGTCTCTTTTTTCTCCTTTCTTTTTGCGCTTGAGCAGCGATCAGTGTTTGAGCACCAAACATTTCGTTCATGCGTGTATTTTTCCATCGTCGTACTCCTCACGAACATTTTCATCCGTTTTTAGATTTTATAAATCCCGTTTTGCAAATCGTTTCTAACGTGAGAACAAGTTCATGGACGGTCTGACCCTTGGCGCACTTCATAAACAAGTCCCCACAGCCTCTATAGCTGCGCTTCCTACATCACCGCTCCTTTGGCTTTTTCTTTTTTTTTTTATGAACTCTTTCACACCAGCAGTGGAGGATATTTCTCTCCTCTCATTTCCTCCGCTAGTCACTGAACTGCACTGCCGAAAATGGCTTGTTGTTTTAATACCGAGCGCCAGCTCCGTTAACTCACAGCAGGCCTCGCGATGTTATTAAATGATTTCTAATTGGATTTGCAGGTTGCATTATTCATTTAGCCTACGTCGCTATTACAAAGGGAATGCAAAAGCGGAGGAAGGCCGTGCTGTAAATAGAGGCCCGGGTGGAGTTTCGGCTACGACCGGTTAATATTCAAGAAACATGGGGCAATTCAGCAATTCAATTAAGTGTTAACAGCACGGGGGTGGGGTGTGTGTGTGTGTGTGAGGGGTGTCTTAAGGGACGCTAAAAAGTAATGCTCTTGAACTGGGCCTGGAGAACAGAGAACCAAAACGGAGGTTCGATGGACATGTCACACGCTTCAAAACCACACACACTGTTGAACTTAACCTGGCTCTTTCCTTTCTCTCAGATATACTAGCTCGTATGAAGGACCACGTGGGAGAAAAGGATTTCATTCGGCGATCTGAGTCAGGCTAATTAAACCGAAATGTATTTATTCCTAGTAACCAAAATGAATTGTGTCATAATTAACAGCACCCTAACGCCGTTCCTTCTTTCCCTGTCTGTCTGTTTGTATCTCAGAGCACCTGGGTGTTCGTCTGGAGGAGTACATGTCCAGGTTTCCGAAGGTGCGGATAGTGCGCACTAAGAAGCGCGAGGGTTTGATACGTACACGCCTCCTGGGAGCGTCCGTGGCGAAAGGGGAAGTCCTCACCTTCTTAGACTCGCACTGCGAAGCCAACGTCAACTGGCTGCCTCCTCTGCTCGGTACGTTCACCGATTATTGTTTATTTATTTGTTGTTGTTTTTTTTCTTTCTTAATAGAAGAAGAGAAAGAGGAGGGAGGTCACAGCTCGAGATGCACATTTCTGTCTCCTTCTGCTTTTCAATTAAAAAAAGTCTCGACCGGGGGGGAAAAAAGAAATCGCACTTATCTCTCTCCTCCAAATCGAACAATTTCACAAATCAAATGCCTTTCTTGGTCACTCCTGCAGAGGGCTGATAACAAAAGAATCATGAGGTGGCCTATTCCTTTTTCTATTTATTTTTCTCTTTCAAATATTCTCACTCTCTCGCTCTCTCGTTCTGTCCTGCGTACTCCCCAAAAACCTTTTCCTCTCCTCCAGTCGTATATATATCACTGCTCTGGAAACGCCATCTCGTGTCCCGTCGAGACGAGCGTGTGCGCCTCAGACCAAAACGATCCCTCCTAATTGCCCTGTAATCACAACCGTCTTCCGTCTAGACACTGGTACTCAATCCAAGCTTGAGACGAGCTCGTCTTTTTCTATTCGCAAACCATTTTGCTCATCGGAAGCATTTCTTTCTAGAAAGAACTAAATAAATTTGCCACTAGGATAAGAACTGGGCGAGTTTGAAACGAGTGAGAAGGTCTAGAAACAACCGGAAGGAGTTGTAATCATATAATAGGAAAGGTTTCGTAAATCTGATTCTATTCTAGTTATTTTCATTTGCAACGTTTTTTTTTTTTCCTTCTTCTTTTTTTCGCAGGGTAAAAACAGACGTGTTGATGAACACTTTCTGACTCTGAGACCCAACAGCACAGCGGGACATTTTAGAAAACCAATTATTGCTCTTTTAATTCACTGTAGACCCCTGCTATGTTTCTGCGAGAAGGAGGCGGGGCTGACGTCACAGCGGCACGTCTCACTCACGGGACTATCACTTCATTTGTACATTGCCGTCACGTAGACATTTCGCCATGGAGTCGTAACATTTACGTGGATTTTTGGTGCTTTCAAGCGAAATTCTTCTTCTTCCTCTTATTCTTATTATTATTATTATTATTATTATTATTATTATTATTATTATTATTATTATTATTATTATTATTAGGGCCAAGCACAGAAGGTGCATAGGCACCCTGTTGTTATTCTACCTTCTGGCTAGGGTGTCCATGGCAGCACGTAGAACCATCTGGTCGAAGTGCTTCCGACGCTCTAGCGCCACCATCGGGGTCAAATTTGGGGCTGATATGGAACTACATTTATGGTCAAAAATTTTGAACCGTGTGTCCAAAGTTTAAAAGCCCTGGGTCGAGACGAATGCAGAGTACCCCGTGACATCGATGGCGCCTAATTAGATGTTCCGCCATCTTGGATTTTGTCGAAAACTTTATCTGCTAGTCCTCCGACAAATTTTGTCCAATCATCACCCAATTTCGCACACGCCCATCTCCAGAGTAAGCCTTACAAAAGCTATCAAAAGAATTTTAAATACAGCAATGCCATCTTGCTGCCCATTTGTTCCTCTAGACCTTTCCTCCTACAGTCAGAGAATCCCACCACTGTCCACGGTCAGAACATAAACATTGTGAGTGAAACGACATCAAAATGCTGCTTGCAGCTTTAATTATTATTATTATTATTATTATTATTATTATTATTATTATTATTATTATTATTATTATTATTCACAAGTATTCATTCGGTGAAATTCGTTCCAGCAGTCCTAACACACACACACACACTACCACATCTGCTTATTTACACTCTCACATGCACTATTTGTATTCGCCATTCACATTTCTTATTCTCTGGTCCAGGGTTTAATACTTCAGACACTGAAGTGCGTGCACGCTTTACAGTCTGCTTTTACCGTACAGCTGAATGCCAAGCGTCGTGCAGACACACTCATCACTCACAAAGTCCTAATTAGTTAATTGATCTAAAGAAATATCACTTGGACCAGACATTGGAGATCTATTTTAGATTGCCCATTAGTCCTCTCAGACTTCACTACAGCCATGCTCCAAATAAACTGACCCCCCCCCACACACACACACACACACACACACACAATTGCTTTATCGTTCCAATTCAAACTGATGCCGTCCGCCCACACAGTGAGACGAGGCCGTTGAGTCCATTTGTGCTGTTTTCTTTTTTTTTTTCTCTCTCTCTTCACACTCCTCATTCTTAATTGGAAATTTTCTCCCTGCTGTCCTTTGGAGACTGCAACAGAGTAAACATCCTGAGTATTCAGATCAACACCGCTTAAGAGCCGTGTCTGAAATGGGGAGATGGAAAGAAAAAACCCGGCGGATTCAGCCCGAGGAAGCACAAGCGGGGTTTTTTTTTTTGTTTGTTTGTTTGTTTTGGGATTTTCTTTTCTTTTTTTTTTTGTAAAACCAGCACAAAGACCAAAGATAGTCAAAAATCAATAGATGGGTCCATACTGGCGCGAGTATGAAGCCTGTTTGTGTTTCAGCTATTCAGGAGAAGCCCGTTACCTGTCCGTCACTCTGCGCACTCACGGCGCGGCCTCCACAAACAATCCTCCTGTTGATAGAAATCTCCGAGCTAACAGATTATTTGTTTATTAATCAAGCTATACGATCATACCGAGGGCTTCTCGCATGCGCGATTCGCACAGTCACTCGATCCGACGCGGGTCAGACACTCGGATGCAAGACAAAGAGTAGCTGATGGACGTGAAGGACATGAAAGCGTCCTTCGTTGACGTTTTCCAGCTTCGTGTTCGGACACTCGAACATCTATACACGCTGCATGTGTGTCACTGCGTCCGGACACGTGTTCGCATCTCTCCGTGTCTCACGCTCGAGCGGTAGCGTCGAGGGAGGGTTTCGGGGTGACAGATCTGGGCCAGCTTATCCGTGGCTGACTCGCTGGAGGCCGAGGGTCTCCGTGTCCGTGCCTCCGTGGACCAAACCCACTTCGATGCTCTTTAATTGTTTCTAATCGCCAGGCAGCTTCAATTTCTCAGAGCCTCCCCACTGGGGCGAGTCAAGCTAAAGAGGCCAAGCGAGCTAGAAACGGACCGAGACTCCCCAGACATCCAGGCAGTCGTCACACCTTCCTTCCGTTTCACCCCACCCCCCGCCCCCCTTACCTTCCTACACTGTAGACAAAACGCAAGGGATATAGATGACACATGTGGGCCTGGCTAACATGGCTTCACTTCCTCTCTCTTTCTCTCTCTCTCTCTCTCTCTCTCTCTTTAATCCCTCAGACCAGATAGCCCAGAACCCCAAGACCATCGTGTGTCCCATGATTGACGTCATCGACCACAACCACTTTGGATACGAGGCTCAAGCTGGGGATGCTATGCGAGGAGCTTTTGATTGGGAGATGTACTACAAACGCATTCCTATCCCTAGTGAGCTCCAGGGACCTGACCCCAGCGACCCTTACGAGTGAGTACACACACACACACTCTTACATCATATCCATTCTTAACTCTAATATAAGAAAAGGAATTTATAAATGTAAAATGGAGCCCGGGACGCCTCTGTCGTTTTTCAACTACACCTATCACCTTTTTTCGTGTCTTTCACATTAGCTCATTAGCTATCTATCTAGATTTGGATTAACCTCTGGGTTTAGTAGTTAGCGCAGAGTCCTTTATAAGCTGCATAGGGTTTAGTCATGTAGAACTAAGCAATACTCCAGAGTTTTGCCAATATTAGCAGTTAGATAGACACCATTTCTTAAAATTCGACATCACCAGTGCGTTTATTTCAGCTGTCTCGCCAAAACAATTGGGATTGGTAATAGAGAGGAGGCGGATCTTGGTTCATCTTCATTCCATATATAGCACAGATCACATATCTGGTGAAGACGTCACTGAGAACAGAGCACGGTTAAAGAACTATGTGTTTGCTGCGTGCATTTGGGAGGAGACGTCGCCGGAGTGGGCGTTCCCCCCCCCATTTAACGGAACAAACAGGTGGACGAATATGAAGCTTGCTGAACAAAGAAAGGTTGCTGCCATGGTATATACTGCATTGGTTCTTCTTCAGTGCTTTCAATGAGTCATTTGTTTATATTTTCGGAAATAGAGCCAACAGGTTTGTTCATAAAATAATAAAATGCAGGAGCAGGTGGGATTAGTCAAACTGTCCGTTGGAACGAGTAGGAGTGGGATTTAAATAACAGTCATGAACATACCCACCCACCCACACACAAACACTACTATTTTGGAATCAAAAGTGCTAACATGTCTCCATCCTCAACCGCTTATCCGTAATCGGGTCGCAGGGGCTAACACGTCTAATAGTCTTCAAATAGTCTTCATTATAGCCAGATACTAATCATCAATGCTTTATACATTCTAATGAAACTTTTGTCGCCATTCAGCCGTGTTAGAGCTAAGTCAGGAATCTTACGCAGCTGTATTAGCATACATGTGCAGGCGCGCTAATTTGTTCCACTTGGGGAAATCTTTTTGTAATATCTTTCTGAAATACAGGTCTTTCTAAATTCCCCCATCTGCTGTCAGGTATTTGAGTCGTTTTCGCTAACAGCAGCTCTGACAGCAGCACAGCTGCAAATCACAGGTTTATACTGTATCAGTGCGCTCGTTCGAACACGCTATGGTTTCTATAGTAACCGCTCGTTCACGGAGGCTTGTACGGCGGACGCTCCACATGAATGGCGACATGCATATGGAAGGAGTCTCTAGTGTCAGCACTTTGTGACAGTCAGAGGTGACGTTTTCTGAGACTAGAGGGAGAAAACAAGAGAGGACGGTCATGTTGCTGTTTTATTTTACGTTTTGTTGATTTGCCCGTGTTTTTCTAGATGTTGCAGAAATTTGATCTATAAGAAGCACTAATACAGGCCCATTGGGGCAGGAATCCTGCTGCCCAACGCTCACATGAACCAGTTAATCCTAACAGAGGGAAATTCCCTCCTCTGAGGGAAACAGAGATTATGGAGTGAATATTGTCTGGATTTCAGAAACATGCACAGGGTAAGGCGACCTTGTTTCCAACGCAAAGGCGGAGAGAAAGAAGGAAAAAAGTGTCCCTTTAGATGTAAAAAGTGTTTTCCAATGGATGAATTGTTTGGGCAAGTTTTGGGCCATTGAGATGTAGTTGGGCTGAAACCTGGCAAACACACCTGATTTATATATCGAACACAGGTAAATAAATCGAAGTAAAACCAATCAGAGCTGTTAGACTGTACGCTGGACGAGTCTACGTTGTCGACTCTCACTACCTATTACGGAGTTACTCTAAAAATTCACCAGTTTGTAGCCTATAGTCAAGTGTTTGGTAGGTCCTGTAGCACAGGTCAAGTGTTTGGTAGGTCCTGTAGCACAGGTCAAGTGTTTGGTAGGTCCTATAGCACAGGTCAAGTGTTTGGTAGGTCCTGTAGCACAGGTCAAGTGTTTGGTAGGTCCTATAGCACAGGTCAAGTGTTTGGTAGGTCCTATAGCACAGGTCAAGTGTTTGATAGGTCCTGTAGCACAGGTCAAGTGTTTGATAGGTCCTGTAGCACAGGTCAAGTTTTTGGTCGGTCCTGTAGCACAGGTCAAGTGTTTGGTAGGTCCTGTAGCACAGGTCAAGTTTTTGGTCGGTCCTATAGCACAGGTCAAGTGTTTGATAGGTCCTGTAGCACAGGTCAAGAGTTTGGTAGGTCCTGTAGCAAAAGTCAAGAGTTTGGTAGGTCCTTTCTGCCTCATTAAAATGGATCAGTGGTAGCTCTGTGGTTAAGACATCAGACTAGAAGGTTGTGAGCTCCAATCCCAGCAATACCTAGAAAAAAGAATTTCACTATGCTGTAATGTATATTTGATCAATAAAGACTCATCATGTTCAGTTATATAAATGAAATAAAAGTCACTCTGGATAAGGGTGTCTACCAAGTGTCCTAAAATATGAATGGAAATGTAAAATCTATGGCCACGAGCCGCTGTGGCAAAACATTTTACCCGGTTGATTAAAGATTTCACTATAAAAATCACCATTATTAAAAATGTTTAATAATATTTATTTCAAACTGATATTTATTTTTTCCTAGACGTGTCAGAACACCTCTATTTGTTCATTTAAATACAAACACAAATACAGTACGCTTTCAGTCAAGAAAGAATAAAATGTTCCTTAATTATATTACCCTGGAATGATATTTTCGTAAGAACATTTTATATCATGTTTCAATTCTCGAAAGTGAAAAATCCTCGGTGTTCAATATTTCATGTATTAACTTCCTAACAAAAGTATAGAGACGAATAAATACTGTATATGAGCCTTGTAGAGAACGGGGTTTATTTCCAACAGGCACGTCTTAGTCTCTTGAAGGTCCTTCAAAAGTGCATGATGCGGGTTTATATACCGGGAATATATAATACACACACTGTATATAGAACGAGGAACGATTATTTTGCGTATCTGTATTAGCTTTCGATAACGGATCAAACGAAAGGGTAGTAAGTAAGATCTGACGCGAACACAGTGTCACTCTAATCTCACTGGATATTCGGCGGCGCTTCCGCAGACGCCGTCGGGTGTTTTAATACGCCGCGTTTGCGACAAACACCTCCAGCTCCCTTCTCCTTTCATTCGATGCCACTTCTCAAAGGAGAAAATAACTTCCATGTCTGATCATGTCAGGTGTCACATTTGTTTGAATTCATTTCTTTTTTTTTTCTTTGTTGTGCCAGCCACGCATTAGTTTTATATTATTTTATTTATTTTATTTTTTTCCCTCCAGACTGAGCTCGGTATCACGGCGCCTGCATCAGGTCAGGCTTTTGATCATGCCAGGGAAAAGGAGTTGCTGTTTCAGCCTCATTAAAAACACACCGAGCAGTGCAAATGGAAGACACACAAAATGTCATCGAGGTGTGTGGGCTCTGGTTAAGAGAGTCTGCAGAGCACTGATAGAATTCACAGCAGGATGTGAGGAGCCTGTCCCGGCTTTGCGTACTGTTTCATGTCACCGCTGCATCCTATTGGCCTTTATTCACGCTGTGTGTGTGTGGTGTGTGTGGGGGGCATGGTTCTTTCTAGATATTTATTTATTTTAATTCAGCAAATTAATGGGCTCCTATTTTTTTTTCCTGATCTTTCTCGATCATTAAATGAAAAAAAAAAATCCTGTTTATTCCATGTAAACTGTACCTCCTGTCTCACACTGCATCATTTTTCAGCGGTTGTGTGTTTGGATATGTACACAGGTTTGAAAGGAACGTTCCGGCAAAGGACTAGAGTATAATGTTGAGTAGTTGAGTGTTATGGGCTTTGCTCAAAGGGCCAAACAGTGGTAGCTTGGCAGTGCTGGGGCATGACCTCCTGACCTTCTGATCAGTAACCCAGAGCCTTTCACCACTGCCCCCATTTTATCAGCTTTACATCATGTGACTACACAATCTAACATGTACGATGCGTTTATTTGGGGTTGTTTTTCCTAACACCTTACACGGTCCCGAGACCCGATCAGCCAATCCGGTTCATGACCTTTATGGTGTATGGAATTACTTCCGCTTTATTTGAAAATGCCGGTAGAAGGCAGTGCAGCTGGTGCAGTAAATACGAAGAGGTGAAGTTAATTGTGTTGTAGCATGCAGCAAGAGGCAGGACGCAAGTGCTTTATTGGGACGAATAATAAAGAACGATAATCCGTAGAAAGTCGATAGAGGGAGGGGTAAAAGAAAAAAAAAATGAAATGCAGACTGGGAACGTCAAATACAGATCTGAGAATACAGAAACCAGGAAGTACCCAAGACAAGTGGCTTTTACTGTGATTTCAACCATATACAGTTGGTACGGTACACAGTGAACCGAAACGACCTCCAGGACCACGGTGCTACGTAAATCATGGTACACGGAACTATATAAGACCTACACAATTCTACATAAAGTGCACAATGCTAACGTGTGCTAACAACACAAGACAGTACAGTAAGTACTAAAACGGGACAATAGGTACAGTGAGTGACAGAGTAGCGCCGAACAGTACACGGTTCTAGTGTGGAAGTGTCGGATATAACAGGAAGTGAAAGAGAATAACAATAGATGCTGTGAATGTAAACCTAACATGCTAAGACATGTTAGCTTATACCCTGCTGTATATGGACGTAGCAGTCATTGCGGTAGCAGCCGGGTAAAGAGTATAATACTGACAAGAACTTAAACCTGTGTGTATTTTTATAAGTACATTAGCAGCAGAAATGCATGTTGTCAGTTCAGTTCAGTATGAGTGTGTGTGTGTGTGTGTGTGTGTGTCAGTCCAGCCTCTGAGTATTGAGGAGTCTGATGGCTTGGGGGAAGAAGCTGTTAGACAGTCTGACTGTGAGGGCCCAAATGCTTTGGTACCTTTTTCCCGACGGCAGGGGGGTGAAGAGTGTGTGTGAGGTGTGTGTGGGGTCGTCTACCATGCTGGTGGCTTTACCAATGCAGCGTGTGGTGTAAATGTCTACGATGGAAAGAAGAGAGCCCCCGATGATCATCTCTGCTGTCCTCAATATCCTCTGCAGGGACTTGCAATCCGATACGGTGCGTTTTCCGAACCAGACAATGATGCAGTCGCTCAGGATGCTCCCGATGGTTCCTCTGTAGAACGTGGTGAGGATGCGCAGTGTGAGAGGGGCTTTTTTTCATAGATAGATAGATAGATAGATAGACAGATAGATACATAGACAGATAGATAGATAGACAGATAGATAGATAGATAGATAGATAGATAGATAGATAGATAGATAGATAGATAGATAGATAGATAGATAGATAGATAGATAGATAGATAGATAGATAGATAGATAGATAGATAGATAGGGTGCCAATACTTGTAGAGTTGATTAGATAGATAGATAGATAGATAGACAGACAGACAGATACACAGATACACAGATACACATACAGATAGATAGATAGATAGATAGATAGATAGATAGATAGATAGATAGACAGACAGACAGATACACAGATACACAGATACACATACAGACAGACAGATAGATAGATAGATAGATAGATAGATAGATAGATAGATAGATAGATAGATAGATAGATAGATAGATAGATAGATAGATAGATAGATAGATAGATAGACAGACAGATAGGGTGCCAATACTTGTAGAGTTGATTAGATAGATAGATAGATAGATAGATAGATAGATAGATAGATAGACAGACAGACAGACAGACAAACAGACAGACAGATACACAGACAGATAGACAGACAGATACACAGACAGATAGATAGATAGATAGATAGATAGATAGATAGATAGATAGATAGATAGATAGATAGATAGATAGATAGATAGATAGATAGATAGATAGATAGACAGATAGATAGATAGACAGATAGATAGATAGATAGATAGATAGATAGATAGATAGATAGATAGATAGATAGATAGATAGATAGATAGACAGACAGATAGGGTGCCAATACTTGTAGAGTTGATTAGATAGATAGATAGACAGACAGATAGATAGATAGATAGATAGATAGATAGATAGATAGATAGATAGATAGATAGATAGATAGATAGATAGATAGATACAGACAGACAGATACACAGACAGACAGATATACAGACAGACAGATAGGGTGCCAATACTTGTAGAGTTGATTAGATAGATAGATAGACAGACAGATAGATAGACAGATAGATAGATAGATAGATAGATAGATAGATAGATAGATAGATAGATAGATAGACAGACAGATATACAGACAAACAGATATACAGATATATAGACAGACAGAGCAGATATATTTGTTCCTATTAAGGATCAAGGTCACAAAAACCCGTGAAGGGTGTGTAGATTTTTTGATATCCACTGTCGGTGTAGAGTTTACATGATAATGGATTATATAAAAGAAGCAGATTACTGCGTATGGGAATCAGTACACACATGCAGAAGAGTGCGTTCAGGAGTGTGTCGGCGTGTAACAGGTGGTGAGTGTTAGCACAGCGCTGAGCACGTGAGCGTGTCGGTGGTCACGAATAAGAGCCGGGGAGTGATGAGTACACTGAGACTCAGCTGTGCTGACTGTCATGTGACTCATTATGTGAGTCATTATCTATGCTTTAAAATGCTGCTACAGTATGGGACACAGTTGCGTGGAAATCTAGGACAGGGCTTCTCAAACATTTTGGTCGATCGACACTAAATTATGATTAAGTTTTAATCTTGTCTCTCTTTACATGTGTTTTTTTTATTCTGTATGTAGGCAGGACATATTTTATTTCCTCTTACTGTTTATTATTTTTAATTTGTTTATATTTGCAATACCTGTGCATAATTGTAACTTTTTAATTAATAATTGTAACTTTTTTCCCCCATTATTGTTTATCCTTTTCTCTGCTTATTGATTTTATTTGTATTTTGTTTTTCTCTAACTGTGTATGATCCTTTTTTTTTACATTCATTTTTGTGTACGTGCGCACATTTTTTTCCCTTTTGTTTATTTTTGTTTATTATTTTCTGTTTTATTTATCATTTTCATCTTTCCTCTCGTCTTTGTTTTTCTTTTTTATTTACTTTTGTTTCTCCACCTGTGCATGTTTTTGGTTTACTTTTGGTCACCTTTTTTTTCCTGTACCTGTGCATTATTTCTTTCATCTTTCCATCCTTTTTATTTTTTCGTATGTATTTATTTAGTTACCTCCCTTTCTTTATCTATCTTTTCTTCTGCTTCACGTTATATATATATATATATATATATATATATATATATATATATATATATATATATATTGCAAACGCGGTCCTTATTATCCTGTGAAAAGGCGTAGCGGTGGGATGTTTATTATAAACAACAACAAAAAAGCTATCTCGCTACCAACATGAATCGTGCCCTTTAGGTCCGTTTCATTTGTCAAGAAATGGATAAAGAGAGAGAAAAAATAAAATGAAATCCAACTCAGTGTATCTTTGTCTGACAGCTTCAGGATGCGTGATCATGGGGAGAATTCGCCATGTTGAAAACAGAACAGAGCTGCTGTAAGAGGAGGCTCTGTGTGTGTGTGTGTGTGTGTGTGTGTGTGTGTGTGTGTGTGTGTGGTGTGTGTTGTGGGTCATCGCTATCTGCTCATCTCTGAGCGTAATGTAGCAGATCAGCACTTGTGGTGTGTGTGTGTGTGTGTGTCCTCTATCACTCCCCAACACATTTCCTCCTCCTGTCCAGCCCACACCAGGCACTAAGCTATGGATTAATTCTGCAGGTGTATAAGGAGTGTGCAAGAAATCAGTTTTGAGTGTGTGTGTGTGTGTGTGTGTTACAGTTAAGGTTTTTCCACACTTGCACCAAGATACAGCGTGAAAACAGTGATTTATTTGATTGTATGGACGTCTCCATTGTCAGTCAGAGGTTTTCAGAGAAGGTGACACTTCGTTTCTTGGTAATATAACAAGCTGCGAATTGTCGTCTCGTTAACTTTGAGAGAGAGAGAGAGAGAGAGAGAGAGAGAGGCTGGTGAGTAATTATATATATTTTTTTATTTATAGCTGCTGTAACGTAAGTGAGAACAAGACCTAACTTGTTTCCACAACATTATATCTAGCTATTAACGGATTTTTAAAAAATAAATAAATAATAATAAATGGTCAAATTGCGGTGGTATAAGAGCAATAATACACTTCGAGACATGCTTTTATAGGAAAATAATCAACTTCGGGAGGGTAGCAGTAACTCTGCTTCATCACACTGTACTGCTGATTATTTTTCTTTAACCGCGTGACACAGAGGGGGTTTCTTCCCCCCTTTTAACAGCTACAAAAGGATTTTCGTTTTAGTTGAACAATACAACATCTAATCACGTGCGTCCAATCAGAGTTTGACTGATTGTCTGCATCGTGATGTAATTTCCTTTATTTTATTTTATTGTTCTTTCGCTGCTTCGATGCTGCTTCTGGATAAGACACTCCAGTGGGTTGTGGTGCGACGTCCCGTGGTTAAAACGCACAAAAGTCTGTTTCTGAATCATTCCCGTGAAAATCGTCAACACTGATCGTGGCCGAAAATTGATTTAATATCCCAGCTGACAAAAAATGGTCCCCAGGACGTCTTCTAAATGGCCTCTACTAACGTCCCCAAATGTCCATGTGTAGGGTCCCCTTGACGTCCTATGGAGGTTCGTGGGGACGTTCACAGGAAGTCCAGCGGCCATTCGGGACGCTTAGGGGACTTTTGCTGGAATGAACACATTCAGTAGTGTTATGATTTGATATCCTCTGACGTCCTCGGAACGTCCGCCAGTGAATGTTATAAACCGGATCTAAGTGGACGTTCGTAACGTCCAGGGGACGTATCCTGTTTGCTGGGTATTCACGTGAAAGTTACAGCAAAACCCATGTGATGTAAACCACGGCGATCTGCAACATTCGTGACGTGAGCTTATTCATTTAACCAGCAGTGTTCGCTCTGTATGTGTGTGTGTGTGTGCGTGTGTGTGTGTGTGTGTGTGTGTGTGTGTTCATTGTAATGCACAGCTCATTAACAGTGCCAGTATTAAGACAGGGACTGTTAAGAATGAAATGCGGCAGCTTGTTATTGGAGACCATGTCTGCACTGTCCATTTTGTATGGACCCCATGTTCCTTCTGCTCCCTGGTGCATTATGGGACAGGTTAATCAATCCACACTTCATTCCACTCGTTCTGGAAAAACATGTCGGAAATATCGTCATTTCTTTCTGAAACACCATGTTTCAGGATTTCCTGAAACCCGGTACGCTTTTTCTCTTTTGCACAAATCTCGGCCAGACGGAAAAGGTTCTTGCAGTTTAAGAGTCAGAGTTTTTCATTCCTGAAGTGACACAGGAGTCGATTCGAGAGCCGGGATCCGATCACAAACCGACTTGATGTCGGTTTCGCTACAGTACGTAGCTATTCAACAGCGTGAGCAAAGCGTGACATTCAGCGTCAGCGTGTAAGGAACTCGCACTTAGCTAGTGGAGCGGGATCGTAGACGTCTTTGATCAGACCGACTGTTAACCACTGCGTTTGTTACATTGGCTGTCCTTACAAAATATGATCTCTGCTGGAAAACAGTCAAGGAATGGTTGACCCCTTCATGCATGAATTATTTATATAAACACACACACACACACACAAACATTCTGTGTATATGTATATATATATATATATATATATATATATATATATATATATATATATATATGAGAGATTGTGTGTGTGTGAGAATTACCTTCGTCTGTGCCGCATCTCTACTAATAACAAAGCTGTTTAACTACTGAATGCAGCTCTAACTGTGTGTTACTATGGTTACAGTTGTTTAAAGGCAGCGCATTCATTTAGAACAGCGATTGAACGGACTGGGAGGACCTGTGGTACATGCGCGTTGAACGCACACCTTCCAGCCAATCAGAATCAAGTATTCAGACAGACCACGGTATATAGGCAGCTTAACTTTCTCTGAATATCACTTATATTAAAAAGTAAACGTATTGTTGGATTGTCCATGTGTAAGAATACCATGAGTACAATATTCTGAAATATAATGCATGAAAGATGTTTTTTTTTTCATCAATAAAAACTAAAAACTGTGTCCAAAAACTGTGCAAAATATTTATATGTTGAAGACCAAACTTATAGAAAATATCATTCATGAAAATTTAAAATGGCACAGTTTAGTACTGTCGCACAATACGTCCATATTTTTAAAAAATATACACACGTAATGCGATTTATATTTAGTAACGGTTAGTAAAAATCTAATGTGTTCCATTTGAGTCGATATTACCTTTTCTAAAATTCATACACCAGACCTGGTTCTCAACCTTTTGTGAGCTCTGGACCCCGAGCATATTTCGAACCATCCACAAGGACCCCGTCACTCCACAACAATTATAGGCTATATATTTAACATTTCTATATATGTTACTTCATTTTATTAATATTTAACATTAATAATATTAACATTGGACATTTCAAATTGAATCAAAAGATTCCAGGATTTTATTAATTTTTTTACATTTTATTGTTGGTGTGACATTTCATTTGATTCTCTGAATGATCCTTTGTTTATTTTATCCGGAAACGCTGCACTTGTATACCACTCGTAGGTTTTTTGCAGATCATCATTTCATTCGTAAATAAATTTAAAATAAATCCATCAGTGAACGATCGTAAGCTCAGCTAACGTGATATTTGCGATTAACCAAATTGATTCATTATATATATATATATATATATATATATATATATATATATATATATATATATATATATATATAATTTAAACATTTTAAAAACTTTAAAAGCCCCTGCAATTACGCCACTGACCACTAGTTAGAGAAACACTGTACTAGACGGTACATAGTGCATAGTGTAAGTGTACAGTACATCATTTGGGACACAACTTTAGTATACAACTCTCCGAAGCATGTTTACGGAACAGAAGTAAGGTAGTGAGTAAACGTACCGCGCGCAGACCAACTAATCAAAAACAAGATTCGTTGACAACGATTTTATCGATTTTATCGATTAGTTCTTGCAGCTGTAGATAGTATATAAAAACATTTCCATGTCAAAATCTATTTTAAAGACGAGGCACGCGGTACAGTAACATCTGTACTATTTGTTCATTTGTTTTCTCTGTATGTGAACAACTGGTTCGGGTCCGTACGCACGCACACGCGCGCAATTTACACAGCTAACCTGAGCGTGTTAGAGACTGTGTGAGATAAGAGTTTGCGCTTTAGGTGAGAAAACACACACCAAACAAAGAGAGAAATATCACATTGCTGTCCGAGATGTACGATATTTACACTCGGTAAGACATCGTTTTTGTCTCGTCTCCAAACCCTCAAGGACCGAGCAAGCCTGTAAGAGAGATAAAACACTTCTTCTCTTCTCGTCCTATTCGTCTTCTCATCCCCGAATCGCGTCTCCAGCCAGGGGACCACCATTCTCCGAGACAGACTGGTGCTCAGAGCTTCGCAAATTGTTAACCACTCTTTGGGTTCTGTCTCCATCTGTCACTCTTGGCTCATGAAAAGCAGCGCTAAGTGTTGTCCAATTAGCTTAATTACTTTAAAATAGTGTAAAAGCCTTTTTTTTGTTGTTGTTGTTTTTGTCTTTCTTCTTTTTCTAGACCCGCAGTTGTTTTGACGCTCACAATAAGAAGTGCTAATTATGATGGAAGCCACAATGCGTTATGCGGGATAATTAATTAAGTGCACACGGGTTCACCTTTACCAGCGGCGAAGGTTTCTGCGGTTCACTGGGTTTCAGTTGGGGAGTTTTTTTTTTCGTTTTTTTTCCCATTTTTTTTTTGTGGGAGAAAAATGGACGCCAAGGGAAAACACAAAATCAATATAGAGAGTCCTATTCTTCATAGGCACAATAATAACGGCTGAATAGCTGGAGATGTTGCTCATTATGGCCCGGAGGAGAAAAATGGATATGAGCGAGAATCAGCAGGACGTAAAGGAGGAGCTCACGGTTGAGAAAGAGAGCGAGAGAGAGAGAGAGAAATGGATGTCCTCACAGTCTCTCGCTTTTGTCTCACACCAGGCTGCCTGTATAGCACAGCATGTAGCAGCAGTTAACATACTCACTCGCTCATGCACACACACACACACACGCATGCACACGACCAACCTCAGCACCTCGCTCGATCTCTATCTCTCGCTCTCTTTCCTTTTCAGAACGAATCACTGCTGAAAAATGTCCCACGCAAACCTTTTCCCCCTGTGCGTTCACACACACATACATACACACACATTTTTTTTTTCCCGTAGTGGATTTCAGAAATAACTCCAGACATCTGACCTTTTCCTTCACCATCAAAGCCAGAGCTTTTTAAAACCCCTGTCCTCTCTTGGGTCTAATCTGAAGATATGAAACCTGCTATCATCGCCTCCGCGATAACACCACCTGGACTTGATAATATTTGATACGTACTGTATAAGAGAGTCTTTGTTTGATTTCTCCTCAAGTAAACAGCTGATCCCGAGATCAGTAGTGTTGTTTGAAATCAAAAGAGTTACTGTAATGATGTCAGTGTGAGATTAGATCAGTGTCAGATATCAGCCAGTGTAGAGCGCTGCAGGAATGACGTAGTTTTGTAGACCAACACGGAAGTTAGCGTCGCCCCGGTTCCCTAGACACAAAGACTGACCTTCCCATCAGTAACCCAGAGCCTTTGCAGTTCTGAGGCTTGAACCCCCCACCTTCCGATCAGTAACCCAGAGCCTTACAGTTTTGAGGCTTGAACCCCCGACCTTCCGATCAGTAACCCAGAGCCTTTGCAGTTCTGAGGCTTGAGCCCCCCACCTTCCGATCAGTAACCCAGAGCCTTTGCAGTTTTGAGGCTTGATCCCCCAACCTTCCGATCAGTAACCCAGAGCCTTACAGTTCTGAGGCTTGAACCCCCGACCTTCCGATCAGTAACCCAGAGCCTTACAGTTCTGAGGCTTGAACCCCCGACCTTCCGATCAGTAACCCAGAGCCTTACAGTTCTGAGGCTTGAACCCCCGACCTTCCGATCAGTAACCCAGAGCCTTACAGTTCTGAGGCTTGAACCCCCGACCTTCCGATCAGTAACCCAGAGCCTTTGCAGTTCTGAGGCTTGAACCCCCGACCTTCCGATCAGTAACCCAGAGCCTTTGCAGTTCTGAGGCTTGAACCCCCAACCTTCCGATCAGTAACCCAGAGCCCTACAGTTCTGAGGCTTGAACCCCCGACCTTCCGATCAGTAACCCAGAGTCTTACAGTTCTGAGGCTTGAACCCCCGACCTTCTGATCAGTAACCCAGAGCCTTTGCAGTTCTGAGGCTTGAACCCCCGACCTTCCGATCAGTAACCCAGAGTCTTACAGTTCTGAGGCTTGAACCCCCGACCTTCCGATCAGTAACCCAGATCGGAACCCAGGTTTTGTTCTTCAAACTAATCTTCACAAATGAACACAACTTTTATGAATTTTGAAGCCTGAAGTAAAAAAGCTCAAGTCGAGCTAAAAACGAACTAGAACTAGAATTAGAACCATGCTGGGACGGTCTGTCATGAAACAGGAAGCTCACAGCATGTCTCAATTCTCACAAAGATGTGTTCTATGTCCTTCTGTCCTCTGAGTTCATTCTATCAAATTACTGGACGGGAACTTACGTAATAGCCATGATATACAGTCATTCCCTCACCAGCCTTCCTCTCTCTCTCTCTCTCTCTCTCTCTCTCGTTCTTTCATAATGAGTGCATTAATATTACCCCAATGTTCCTGTTACAGCTGGAACTACCTGTGCTGTTCTACAGAAATAATCTACACTTTCTGACCAGTCAGATTCGTACTAACAGCAGTGTTCGCACGACAGATGAAGATGAAAAGAAAGGCAGTGTCGTGATCCAGAGAACGAGTAACGAGCTCTGTCTGCTAACACACTTCATCATGGCGCTGTCTTTGTGGACGCGTGATCGCCGGGCCTACCTCGTCACGTGGGAAACACAGAAATACAGACCATACCGGATGTTACAAGATGAAAGAGGCGCTTCTATCTGGATCAGTGCTCATTTGTGCAAAGGAAAACGGGATGAGAAAAGAGGTCAGGTGTAGTGGTATTAACGTCTGCTCTGTAACAAGCTTCAGCATCGTATTAAACTCCCCATCTGCTTCCTGCCGCGCTCTTATCCTTAGCCGGGGTAATAACATCAGCCCTGGGGTAATAACACTCGTCATTTTCCTCACATCGCCTCCACCGAAGAGACAAAAGAAATCCCCGTGGCTCCGCATCGTAACCAGCTTGACCGTTGTAATGAGCCGCACAGAGGACGGGATTACGGCCCAAACCCATTTCCCACTTTCCACCGGCTTTATTGGTCATTTGTTGATTAATAAGTTCGCTCCAAAACAGGGCCTTTGTGGCTGTGAGGCAGATGAATAATGGATGTGTGGTGAATGTGTGTGTGTGTGGTGAGTGTGTGTGTGTGTGTATGCGCTTTAGTGGTGATTCATAGACTGTAAGTGCCCTTGTCTGGTTGTGTACGCAGAAATCTAGTCGCATGCACATGCACAAAGTTTCTCTGAGCGTGCATAAAGGGATTATAGAAAAAAAAAAAAGGTTGCTCATTAGTGTCCGAATGTACGTCTTTCTCTTTCTTGTATACCTTCTTTTTTTTTTATTGGGTCACTCTTTCTACCTTCCTGTCCTTCGTCAGTACACGCCGACCTTGGCTGTACGGATGTGCAATGCAAATGATTTCCCGCCGCAAATCTCCGCCTAATCCCCCGGCTACTGAGACTTTTAACCGTTTAATACGGAATTCTGCAGCAGGACGGAGAAAGCATCGATTATTCCAGTCCTCGCGTTCCCTCCCCTCGTTCTCCGGAGATTGGACTTCGCCAAATGGAGCTCTTTCATACTGGGAATGGAAATCTTCCTGCTGAATTTGCCCAAGACTGGAGCAAATAGAGCGGTTCATATTTATGGAAATCCGAGAGGAGAAATAGAGCGAGAGAGAGAGAGAGAGAGAGAGAGAGAGAGAGATGTCCCTCAATTGCATGTCCTCTTCATTCTTCAAAGACATTTAAGCTTCATAAATGTTGCATTTGGGGGAAAGTTAATTGGATTTCAGAAGCTTAGTCTCAAATGCAGATTGTGAGTGGCATCTGTGTGGCAGGCTGGTTTACCATGATGGAGTGAGAGGAAGAGAGTTGTGGACAGAGAGAGAGAGAGAGAGAGAGAGAGAGAGAGGCAGCCTAGAACCCCCTGATTGTTTAGCAGCCGCTATTGGGCATGTTGTGAATGCATGTGGACAGCCTGAGAATGGACGGTGAAGGGTTGAGGTGCTCTCTCTCTCTCTCTCTCTCTCTCCAGTGAGCATGTGATTAATTGTATTAGTTCAAGATAGAAGTAAAGAAATGTTTTAATGGAGAGCTGGCTGCACTGCAGAGCCCAAACACGCAAACACAAGGACGCAGCGAGACAAGAAACACACTTAGCCTGGCTAACCTGTATCGCATTTCTCTCTCTCTTTTTTTTCTTTTTTTTTTTTTTTTTTTTTGCGCTGTTTCTCTTGATTTAATGGGCTGGTAATGATGTTTTTTAACTATTTCCAAAACAATTATAAAGTTTACTCTCAATTATGTCAATTAAACTGTTACGTAAAACACTTGCGGGTTTCCTCCGGGTTCTCCGGTTTCCTCCCATGTCCCATAATGCCCTACAAATAATAAATAATAATAATAATAATAATAATAATAATAATAATAATATTATTATTATTATTATTATTATTATTATTATTATTATTATTATTTATTATCTGTTTATTATTATCTGTTTATTATTTATTATCTTTCACTTGCTTGGAGATAATAATAATAATTATTATTATTATTATTATTATTATTATTAGTATTATTATTATTATTATCTCCAAGCAAGTGAAAAGATCTTCAAAATGGACAATTTAATCTGATATTTCTTATAATGAAATGTGCATAAATGAGATACGATGAATCAGCCTGTTTGTAGACACTGTTACTCATTTCAGGCTTTAAAGGCAGATCATTTTTCAAAATAAATGCTTAAAATTAGAAAAATGTATCTGCCAGTAGAGCGAGAGTATTGTAGATAGAGTGAGGTCGAAAAGTCTGAGACCACAAAGAATATCTGTGATTTTTTTTTCTTGGATTTTGTAAAATCATGTTATAATATTTAAAAGAGAGAAAAAAAACAATCAATATCTTGAATGTTTATTTGAATAAAAGTTCAGGGTTTCCTCGCAATGGTTTGGTGTTCCCTTTCAAACGGAACTCAACGTCGTGTGAGCTTCATGCTGTGGGAGTGAATTCACACGTGACCGGTATCTGACGTCTGAGTAAAATCACGCCAGTTCATAGGCTTTCCATACTCGTGTCACACATAGCATGTCGCACGTCGAGTAACTATAAACATCGCCTGTAAACCATGTTTAGCTTCTTTAGCTTCTTTGCTAAGCTACATGTCTTTTTACTTTCTCTCGATTTTCCCGCTTTTCTAATATAATTCCCTCTTCTGTCACTATCCTGTGGAAACAGAATGAGTCAGAGAGAATTCAGGAAGTGTGTTACTCCCTGCTCGCACTATATCACATAGGGGGATGGACACACTTTCTGCGTGAAGTGTCTGGGAGTGGAGCACGCTGCAGCAGCCTTTCACAATGAAGCAGCTCGGCTCTCTCACTTCTCAGTCGAACGGAGATGGGTTTCGGAACGTCAGGCCTCTGAACTGGCCGCTGTCAATGCAACCAGCCGTACAGTGCGGTTATGCTGCTATGCTGAAAGAGGTAGAGGCGCTTTTGAGCTACCTCTCTCCATTGACGTCAGCGAAATTAGGGGGGCCGGCTTTGCCATCCAAGCCGTGTAAGGCCACCACGGCAAAGTCTATGCAGCCGTGGGTCTCGCTTGTGGGTTTCTGCATACAATGGCAGAGTTGAAGGCCTACCAGGCAGACCTGCTGAATGAGCTCGACAGTGTTTAGGGAATGGGGCCTGAGGCAGTGGCGGAGCTTCACCAGGCCATGGATTTGTCTCTTCGTGACAGAGAGGCACCTGTGGCTCAATCTCTCGGGCATGGGGGATAAAGATAAAGTCTCCCCGCTGGACACCTCTGTTACACATTTCCGCCTGTTTGGCTTAATGCCATCATCAACAGGTTTCGGAGGCAAAACAGCAAAATCCTTCCTCGTCGTGTTGAGTTCGCCCGGGCATCCAGGAGTCGAGCCCGGGCCAGTACAAATGTGAGGGAGGCACAGAACGAGAGTGTGTCATCCTCTGATACCACCCCGCAGAAAGCAGGGGGACACAGCCACAGCCTGCTAGTAGGCCTGATTTAAGGATGATAATCAGTGCCAAAAAGGCAAAGATGAACAGTCCTGATGGGCCACGGAGGAAGATATCAGGGGACGAGAGGATGCTAGGGCAGTTGGTCCCCAGTATTAATGTCTCTCTCTCTCTCTCTCTCTCTCTCTCTCTCTCTCTCTCTCTCGCCTAAACAGGAGTGAATTTGCTGAACTTTTCAATGCTTTTGTGCTCATTAGAGTTACTTTTCTGTGAACTCTCCTCTGGATATTCTGCCGAAATGAACCAGATCTCTGATAACAGGCTGGTGCGTGTGTCTAACTGGCGAAGGAGCTGCTTTATATTAACGTGGCATATCCACACAGAACAACGCTTTTCATTAGCCAAGCTCGGAGTTTGCCTAAATGCCAAGCCTCGTCTAAGCGCCAGAATCTCACAAGTCACTGGAAATGTCATCCCTGCAAATAATTTGAATTAATATCACGCCAGAGTGCTATTATCTCGCTCTCTGGATTGATCGTTTAGGAGAAATAAATGGTGCTGATATCTTTCAGTTGGAAAGATCTATTAAAAATGTGCACACAGTCCTGTTACGGTAATTACTGTTAAGGAGTCAGAGGTCATTGAATCTCTTTCAGAGACTCTCTCTCGCTCTCTCGCTGTCTTTCGTGCCTGGTGTTTGGGTATCCCATCCTCTGAACACACACCGCAATAAGATATGTGTGTCTCGGTCACTTCTGCTTTGGAGCTGAATTAATCAGTTAGCTCGTGTGGAGGCGGTAAAAAAGCCCTGTGTGTGTTTGAGAGAGAGAGAGAGAGAGAGAGAGAGAGAGAGATTTATCGTCTGTTGTATGTTGTGGGTTTCTAACAGAAATAGTTCACCTTGTCATATTCACATCAGGGTGGTGAGGGATTTTGACCTGAGTTCATGCTCCACTGATGCCGAACACCCATAATCAGAGGCTTCAGCGCTTCATTCGGCAGCCCCTCTCTCTTTCTCTTTCTCTCTCTCTCTCTCTCTCTCTATCTCACTCTCACGCACATATGCACATACACACACCTCCCATCGAGCTACATGCTCTCTGCAGATCTCTTTCTAATTAACTAATCAATACCAGCACTGCTGCTTTTTCACACGCCGCCTTATTTAGCTCACATTCTCCTCAAACTCGGACACGCGAGAGCCGGGCCGTGAAACAAGCAGCTCTTCTCCAGATTGACAGACGCCGATAACCCACACACACACACGCACACACACACACACGCTTGATGACCCTCGGCGTTACGCAGGCGCATGCAAGAACGCAATGTAGAGCTCTCGAATTCCCTCAAGGACTCGAGCGAGCTCAACGCCTCATCAGATCTCCCTGGAAACAAAGCGCATGCCAGTCTGCCACTCCAATCACGCAGCTCCGGGTTCACAGCCCCACCCACTTCGCTGATTGCATCATTAACCGTACTTCAGTTCGGGTAATTAAGATTTTTTTTCGCCCTCGAGGATTCAGGGTTTTCTAGAAGTTATAAGCAGTTCGTTTCGCTGCATCACTTTAATCGTGTGTTCAGATATACTCGTCTACACTCGGCTCGTTCCCCGAGGTCCAGAATCAATGGGATCTCGGTTTTCCATCAGATACGTACGCTTTAATTTCGATTCCTTCACTCTAAAGAAGTCAAAATGCTGTGTCATCTCTAGGGATGCGTTCATATCAGTAATGTTTATCGGTCCGAAACCATCCTTATTTGCTCTAGCTCATAAAAAAAAAAAATAGTAATAAACGCTCAGACAGATAAGATCTGATACCATGTGACGCTATGTGACATAAACCTCGTGCACGTTGTTGTGCTATTGAACACGAAATGAAGAAGAAGCAGCCTTTATTTCTCATATAGATTACAGCAGAGTGAAATTCTTTTCTTTACATACCCCAGCATGTCATGGAAGTTGGGGTCAGAGCGCAGGGTCAGCCATGATACAGCGCCCCCTGGAGCAATGAGGGTTAGAGGCTTTGATCAAGGGTCCAACAGTGGCAGCTTGGCAGTGCTGGAACGGGAAACCCTGACCATCTGATCAGAGTCTTAACCGTCGAGCCACCACCTTCAGTTTTCAGCGATCTGGACGTTTTTCATGATTCAGTCAAAGCAATGCAGACTACAAACTGTGCTTTGAGGAAAATATCAAGAGGAACTACGAAATCTTCTAACAATACAATCTGATCAAAGATCTTAAACATAAAACTCTGCCGTTCATCGCTAGCAGCACAGCTGCTCTTAGCCAGGACGTTGTTCTCGACAGTCGATTACGATGAGAGTGAAAAGTGAACAAAAAACACATTTTCTCTCACTATAACTCTACTCGATCCACTTTTCAAATCAAACTTTCAAATCAACTTGCTAACATTCTCAGAGTTAACTATAAGAGTTCATTTTAAGAGCTAGCCTCGTAGCATAAATTCATAATCACACATGCGTGCTTTTCATGGCCACTGTTTAATCCTTGTGCGTCAATTAAAGAAAGTTACACATAGGTCCATAGAGGACAAAAATGTCCATGTCCAAATACTGTAAAAATAGTATATAGTAATATTTTTTTTCTACTTTCATTGATGTTCATTTTTTTTTTTTTATTAGCATCAGTGCTAATCATAATTACCATTCATTCGTTTTGTGAACTGTAACCCTTTAAACGCTGGTGTCTTTACATAATGCCACAGATGTTTGTTTTATGAAAAAAGAACAATAGTCCATATATGATAGTGTATATATATATAGTATATTTTCCAGATACTAAATGCTAAGCAGATTTTTTTGTTCTTTTTTTTTCTTTGATTATTAAAATTTTTTTATGTCAACGATAAACAACAGCAATAATTTCGATGCATTCATATTTTTTATTGTAGTGTCAGATATAAATAAATAAATAAATAAAAACTACCAGTCAGGTCCATAGAGGACAAAAATATCCATGAAAAAAAAAAGTCACAGAAATATTATATATATATATATTTTAAATTCCACTTTCACAGACTTTTTTTTTTTTTTTTCCAGCCTAACTGATCATAACTCCCAAACATTCATCCATTTTCAGAATTTTAACCCTTTAAACACCGGTTTCTTTACATGATGCAAATTTCTTCGAAGCTCAGGAACCCTGTTTGACTCGTATACATGAGGATTTGTGATTTCCAGTACAATATCATTTCTTTCTTTCAAACTGTTCACACACACATCAAATTTTCAGTACACACACACAAACCTCAACTCCGATATCCATACACACACACACACACACACACAATTATAGCTGCATCATTTATTCAGTTGGTCTGCAGCACTCTATAATACAGCAGAATCAGGAAAAAAAAGGAAAAGCATGTACGGGTGCATCTCTAAATTAGAATTGTGGAGAAGTTCAGTTTTTTCTGTAATTTAATTCGAAAAGTGGAACTTTTATATTTTCTAGATTCACGTAAAGTGAAATATTTTAGGCCTGTTTTTGTTTTAATCTCGAGGATTACAGTTTACAGCTGACGGAAATCAAAAATCCAGTATCTCAAAATATTCTAATAAAGAATTTATAATACAGAAATGTCGACCTTGTGAAAAGTATGTTAGTTTATGAGCTCAATAAACCCGGCGAGGTTTGAATCCTTTTGTATGAATTACTGCATCGACGTGGCATGGCATGGAGGCGATCAGCGTGTGGCGCTGCTGAGGTGTTCTGGAAGTCCAGGTTGCTTTGATAGCGGCCTTCAGCTCGTCTGTATTGTTGAGTCTGGTGTCTCTCATAGATTCTCTATGGGTTCGGGTTCGGGTCCGGCGAGTTGGCTGGCCAATCAAGCACAGTAATACCATGGTCAGTAAACCAGTTACTAGAAGTTTTGGCACTGTGGGCAGGTGCAGAGTCCTGCTGGAAACGGAAATCAGCATCTCCATAAAGCTCGTCAGCAGATGGAAGCATGAAGTTCTCTAAAATCTCCTGGTAGACGCTGCATCGACTCTCGACTTGAGAAAACACAGTGGACCAACACCAGTAGATGACATGGCAACCCAAATCATCACTGACTGTGGAAACTTCACACTGGACTTCAAGCAGCTCGGATTCTGTTCCTCTCCGCTCTTCCTCCAGACTCTGGGACCTTGATTTCCAAATGAAACGCAACATTTACTTTCATCTGAAAAGAGAACTTTGAACCATTGAGCAACGTTCCAGAGTTTTTTTTTTCTCCTTAGCCCAGGTAAGATGCTTCTGACATTGTCTCTGGTTCAGGAGTGGCTTGACACTAGGAATGTGATGTTTCCGCATTATAAATTCAGGGGCTGTGGCTCAGGTGGTAGAGCGGGTTGTCCAGTAATCGTAGGGTTGGCGGTTTGATTCCCGTCCCATGTGACTCCACATAAAGAAGTGTACTTGGGCAAGACACCGAACCCCAAGTTGCTCCCGATGGCAAGTTACCACCTTGCATGGCAGCTCTGCTACCATTGGTGTGTGTGTGTGTGTGTGTGTGTGTGTGTGTGAATGGGTGAATGAGACACAGTGTAAAGCGCTTTGGATAAAAAGCACTATATAAGTGTACCATTTAAATTCTTTATTGTAATATTTTGAGATGCTGGATTTTTGATTTCCATGATATATAATCATCAAGAATAAAACAAAGAAACGCTTGAAATATTTCACTCTATGTGTAATGAATCTAGAATATATGAAAATTCCACTTTTTGAATTAAATTACGGGAAAAAATTCACTTTTCCAAGATATTGTAATTTTTTGAGACGCACCTGTACTTTCCCTAGAGGCTAAACCTGAGAAAATAGTGAACATTCCAGAATATTTATTTTTAATCAATGTTTAGAAACTTTGTGAACAAAACAAAAGCCTATCAACCCAGAATGCATGATTTTATGCTTAAACGTCCCAGAGATTAATTATTGCACTTTGAACGGGTTTCAATGGGGACATTTTTGTCCTTGAGGTCCTGAGTGTAACTATCTTGTGTACCTAGTTTAAAATAGATTCATGAAAGCAAATGAGGGTGAAATATTAAAAATTCAGATAAAAAATACACACCTTTTGCAAAATTTACAGACAAAATGATTAAAAGAACGAAAAAAGACAAAAATGTCCATAAGGACACACGAGGGTTAAAGCAGGAAAACATAAACAGAGAAGAATACCGTTACTCTGTCATCCCTGATTGATTAATACTAATCTGGTTGCTCATTTCAGTATCAGTATCAGTAGTAAAAACATGTATCTGGCCCTAGTAAGTGATGATACTTGCTGCTTCCACCTCCATGCTGCCTCTGCGCTCTCCTGAATCTCCTCGCACACAAGACAACGTGTTGTCCAGAAGCTTAGCTGATCAAACATGCTCCCAGAGCCAAAAACACTGGCACCGAGCTTCCCTCCCTCCACGTCTCGCTTTACAAAGCTCCCTCAAATCCGCTTCCGCTTCAGCGTCTCCTCTTACTGGCACGGACGCTAGAAGGGGGGATGGATGCTCGGATCGTTCCGCCAGAGAAGTGTTTGCTCCTTCATTAGCAGGCTTAATTGAGTCGACTGCGATATTTCAGCGCCTTATTAAAATGGAGGGAAGCGGAGTGGGCGGGTATTACATGAGAGCAAATTGATTTTGGCGCCATCCTGTCCATCCTGTTTGGCTGGCAAACGCCATTTTCACAATTTCTTGATTATTGTTTCTCTCTCTCTCTCTCTCTCTCTCTCGTCTTTAATTTTGTCCTTACATTTAATTTCTTTAAGCCACATCACACAGGGGGACTATTTTTTGACTGATTAAAGAGTGAACGTCCAAAAGAGACAGTGACACGGAGAGAAAGAGTAAGACACAGGGACTGCACGCTTTGATTTCACCTATTTAACCTTGGTGCACTGCGGTCTGTATTAATCTCTGCTTATTTATACTTATAAGTCACTCCACCGGTCCTGATTTGTTTCCCATCCAGAATTATCTTCATAGTGAAATATAAGGATCCACCAATGAAATATTGTTCGAACGTGTTCTAGTACGAGTACATGTTTTTTGGTATTCGTCAATACAGATACGATACTGATGCTGAAATGATCAGCTTGCATATTATTAATCAATCGGGGGCATCACAGAACCTGTTATGTAGCTCAGTTTCTGTTTCCTGGTTTAAATGTTGGCCATGAAAAGCACATGATTTAGCACTATCTACTGGATCGAGTACTGGGGTTTCCTCTGGGTACTCCGGTTTCCTCCGCCAGTCCAAAAGTATGTGTTGTGGGCCGACTGGCGTTTCCAGATTGTCTGGAGGATGTGAATGTGTGTCTCATTGTGCCCTGTGATGGGTTGGCACCCCGTCTTCCTTCCTTCGGTCCTCGAGTGCCCCTGGGATAGGCTCCAGGCTCGCCCGTGACCCTGTGTAGGATAAGTGGTACAGAAAATGGATGACTGGAGTAGAATTGTGGTGGGAAAACCGTGCATTTTGATTTCATTTGGAAAAGTTAAGTACATTGTCTCTATTGCGTCGGATTTTCTCGTACTCAGCGACCAAATGTGGCTGATTAATGTCAAAAACATCATACAGGGTCTGAACTGTTACTGTAGCTCCATAGAAATATGTTCTCAACCAGCCGTCATTTGTTGCTAGCAATGGCCCCTTCGTGCTACGTTTTATGTTCAAGTCATGTTTTATCAGGATACACACGCAGTAGTTCCTCCTCTTCGTATAAGACGTCCACATCGGTGTCATTTCGAGTCGTCTGTTCATTAGTGCAACATCGTACACTAGGCTTGCGTTACATAGAATCACATGGTATGCCATGTTGGTATCAAAGCATTTTTTTTTTTTTTTTTTTGTATGAGTAAATAAGTAAATGAGCTGATACCGGGATCAGTTCTGATGCATGCCTAGTGACAAAGCTCTGAAATTATAGTCCAGCCAAGTGGCTTTATTGTCATTTCAACCATATACAGCTGGTACGGTACAGAGTGAACCGAAACGACGTTCCTCCAGGACCACGGTGCTACGTAAAAACATCACACTAACCACACGAGACGACAAACACGGAACTATATAAGACCTACACATTCTACATAAAGTGCACATGCTAACGTGTGCTAACAACACAAGCTAGTACAGTAAGTACTAAAGCGGGACAATAGGTACAGTGAGTGATAGAGTAGCACCGAACAGTACACGGTTCTAGTGTGGAAGTGTCGGATATAACAGGAAGTGAAAGAGAATAACAATAGAATAAGAATGCTCTGAATGTAAACGTAACATGCTGGGACATGTTAGCTTATACCCTGCTGCATATGGACGTAGCAGTTATTGCGGTAGCAGCCGGGTAAAGAGTATAATTCTGACAAGAACTTAAATACGATATTTTTATAAATATAGTAGCGGCAAAAATGCAAAACAGTCGATAATAGACGTCAGTGTTTTTCTTTAAACAGACTACGTAGTACATAAATGCGAATTTGTCGACGTAGCATAAACCCGAGTTTCGCTCAGATATAAAGTTCTACATTTTACAAGTAGATCTGATCCGGAGAGCAGAACGCATGCGGTGGCTTTACTTCAACTACAAAACTTCAGTAGAACCTCCACATGCCAAAAAAAAAAAATTACAAAAAGGAAAATGATTAAAGCAGCACGTCATCAGCAGAAAGATTGGTCCGCTACCCGGCTAATCTGCTCAGCAGTGCTCCTGTACTCGTCCCTTTCGGTTGATTGATGAGGTGGAGGGGAGCGGACACGTTAACACCTGGAGACTGTTATTTCCTTGTGGTTGGTGCACATTCTGTGCTAAAAAGCTTGTGTGTGTTTTGCTCAAAAGACTGGTGTACAAGCCTCAACAGTTTATATACATGTACTTCTCTTTCTCAATTGCTGTTGGACGTACTCATCTTTGAGAGATTTTTTAACAGCATGTGTATTGCTCAGAGCTGTGTAGGCAGTGTTGCCAGGTGCGTGGTTTTCTCTTAGCACTATTTAGGCTATTTTTAATCTGCCAGTAGTTTTTTTTTTTTTTCTCATTTTAGGTTTTAAGCCACAGATCTGGCAACCCTGCTCGTATGAATGCGTCCAGCTACAGTATCTATTCATGTCTGAAAATGTGAAAAAAATTTTTTATGAACATTACTGTATTTCTAAAAAGATAGACGCTACAGGCGTCTTAAAGGCGGTTTAATGACGCACTTAAACAAAACAGTTTATTCTGTTCACAGCCGTCTTTTCGTTAAGTCCTTTACGCACCGTATCAGCCGTATTAATTACCCATTCTGACACGGGAGTCCTTATTGAATAAGAACTTGGCTTATTAACACCTTTATCTTGCATTTCCTCTTTAGTCCTGAGATTTATGACGCCTTTCTGGTTTCGACCATTTCCACCAGAGGTTTTTAATCTGCAAGCTAATCACGCCGAGCGCAACTGGTAGGTGATCTTGCCGTTTGTGTTGAGGACCTGCAGCTTTATTAAATAAATGTGAATAAATGTGAGATGCATTTTGACGAGTGCATTGAGCATTTTGTGCTCTGCCTCGTCACGTCTGCATCTTGAATCACTGTATAGAGCTTTAGATGAGCCACAGTGAGTAGCTGTACATTTACAAAGGGAACTGTATGGCAGATGGACCCGCCACTGCTCCTGTCCCTGCTCCTACCCCTGCCACTGCTCCTACCCCTGCCACTGCTCCTGTCCCTGCTCCTACCCCTGCCACTGCTCCTACCCCTGCCACTGCTCCTGCCACTGCTCCTTCCCCTAGCACTGCTACTGCTCCTGTACTTGCTCCTACCAGTGCCATTGCTCCTGCCCCTGCCACTGATCGTACCCCTGCCACTGCTCCTGCCCCTGCCACTGATCGTACCCCTGCCACTGCTCCTGCCCCTGGAACTGCTACTTCTCCTGTCCCTGCTCTTACCCCTGCCATTGCTCCTGCCCCTGGAACTGCAACTGCTCCTGGAACTGCCACTGCTCCTACCCCTGCCACTGCTCCTGCCACTGCTCCTATCTCCGCTACTGCCACTCCACCCCCTGAAACACAGAAAAAAAAAAAAAAAAAAAGGTAATCACATGTCAGCAAAGTCATCATGACAGTTCCTCAACCTCAGCTGCATCACTCCGGTTCATAATTGGTCTCAACTAGAGACGTGTGCACAGTCATTATTTCTGTTTGTTCCTGCTTGTGATATTTTCTAATGAATTTAATTTCTTCTGTATTTCCCAAAATATAAAGAAACCAGTAGCCTAATTAAAACTACCACGACCCTGACCAGGCAGTTACTAAGGATGAGTGAGTGAACGCATGGCAGTACGGTTTTATTGCGTCCCACAGGATACCAGTTCTGATTGAAAGCTTTAGTCAACCAGACACCTTGTGAACCTTTCTGAAGTGAATAGTGCTCCTCTTAATCTGTTCAATCCAAGTAATGGATTCGGTTAGAGTGTGTGTGTGTGTGTGTGTGTGTGTGTGTGTGTGTGTGTGCGTGTGTGTGTGTGTGCACAGTACACATTTTCTTAAACCAACCAAGTGTCATAATGCGTTTTCAGTTCAATATTAGATTTGTTGTCTGCTACTCGTAATGCTTTAACTCTACCAGTGACATTTTTGTACGTTGACATTAACATTTCACATTACACACTGACCTACACGTTTCCCTTCATCCGTTAAGCTTAAAATTGACGTTTTTGCTGCCTGTGTTCAAGAGTAAAACAGATTTGTTTATTTCTAACCTTACACTTTATTTAATCACGACTCTGAATTATCATTTGTTTACTTAACTCGTGATCGTTGGACACAATACCTGCGCTAATAACGCCACGGTGAAAATGGATCGAGGGCGCTCCAGAACGAGCAAGATAAGCTACGTTAATGAGGGAGCTGTGAATGTGCATGACTAAACATACAGGGTCATTTTTTTTTTAAATAATGATTTTAAACAGTGAGTCTACAGCTTTTCTGAAATTTAATGGGTTTAAAAATGTATTTAAAGTCTATTTTTTATTATTATTATTATTATTATTATTATTATTATTATTATTATTATTATTATTATTTAACAAAATACCACTTGATTGAACAAGAGGGATATATATATATATATATTAGTTAGTTAAATATAGATAGATAGAAAGAGATAGATAGATATAGAGAAAGATAAAGAGACAGATATATATATATATATATATATATATATATATATATATATATATATATATATATATATATATATATATATATATATATTTACAGTATCTTACAAAAGTATCTCAGTATCTTTACATTGTAGCAAAGTGTCATTTCTTCAGTGTTGTTAAATGATGAAAAATATCATCAAACATTTACAAAAATGTGAGGGTTGTACTCACTTTTTTGAGATACTGTATATATATATATAATTTTTTTCCCTGTGTATGTGGTGTAAGACACTTGCACAGTAACACCATATTAGTTCAGTATTTTGCGAATCGTCATCCGTCTGTAAACCCTGATGAGGGGCCAAAGTCGGCTACCTCAGCAGTCTGAAGCTCCTGAACTCCTCAGAAACTTTCAAGTGCTGACTTTTTCTTCTGCTATACAGTGCCTCTATCCCTCTCTATGACCTTCGGGAGAATTTCTCCGTCTAGCTGAACTGCCCTTGAGCTTCGGCGGAATCTATACTTATAAATGTGTTATGAGGTGTGTGGGAGAGAGAGAGAGAGAGAGAGAGAGAGAGTGAGTAGTGAACAAGTTGGTCCTCTCTTCATCTCTCCAGGTCTCCAGTGATGGCCGGAGGTCTGTTTGCCGTGAACCGTCTGTGGTTCTGGGAGCTGGGAGGCTACGATACGGGCCTGGAGATCTGGGGAGGAGAGCAGTACGAGATTTCTTTCAAGGTGAGAGAGTGTGTGGGACAAATCCGAACACACACACACGACTGCTTCACTTCATCACATCACACCACCCTGTCATTGATTATTTTATTATAACAGCACACCGCAAGTGTGTAATTCTGTGCGTTCTCTGAGTAGATACTCTATGACATGACATTCTGTCCCATCGTAAACGGACACAGGGTTCTCTCAATGTCGCGTTCGTCGCGCTCAAACGGAACAAAGCCGTGCACAGAGCTTCAGGCTCGCGTGCATATAGATGTTGAGATGCTGCATCGGACGTGCTTGACCCGAGCTACCTCAAGTGGGTCAAGAATAGTCTTGACACTGTTGGATTGATTACAGAGGCAGAAAATACAGGCCAGTACTCCATGAGGGTACGGCGGCTAAAAATAGCACAACTCTGAAACCTTTCATCAGCGCTCTCCTGTCACCTGACTGTCGAGTACCCCTCCGGTTTCCTGAAACTTCATTTTGCCCCACAGCGAAACACAGAGTCTCTTAAGAAGCAATATCGCGCGCGACGAGGTCCGCCTGCTTCCATCCTGCCTCACTAGCATTTCTCATCTCTGACAGCTCTGTGAAGCTCCACACCAAAGTTTTGGAATTTTCCTTCCTGCGTGTCCTCTTGGCCGTAACACGTAACACGCCGTGTCCGAAAGAAAAAGACAGGCGCCGGCGCAGGTGCGTTTCCAGGCAGCGCCGAAACTAATTGGTCCGCGTGACCCTGTGATCTCCCGTCCGTCCGAGGCGCTTCGGTTTTGATTAGCGAGGCCGGAACACCAGAGACAAGCGCGTGTGAGGGATTTTTCACTTTTATCAGAGATAAAATACCTGCCATGGCTGCCTTTTTTTGTATTCGGCGCTCCACTCCTGTGCACCATCAGTTGAACTTTGTGGTTGGAACACGGGCTGTCTGGAAACCATGGCAACTGCAAAAAATATTTCAGGAACTAAATTAAATCCCTTTTTTTTTATAACAATTGGCAAGGTTTTTTTTAAATACACACACACACACATATATATATATATATATATATATATATATATATATATATATATATATATATATTTTTTATTATTATTATTATTATTATTATTATTATTATTGTTACTGTCGCTGCTCCTCCTCCAACATGACTTGAGTCCTAAAACGTATAGATAGGGCTGTGGATCTTGTTTACACACCCGGTGAACAGTGAGAACCGTGTTATCGCTCTTATTCAGCTTTCGCGTGACTGCAGCGTGAGGACCAACTTGGACCGTTCGAGCCCGGCGCCAGCCAATATACCGGTCAGCTGTCTTTATCCAACCGGCGTCCTTCTGTCGGACGTGGGCGGATTTCAACATGCTGCACGATTCCTCCCGACGCTATCCCGTTACCTCCGTGACTTCATCTCGTGTATGGCGTGTGAGTGACTGCGTGAAAATGATTCATCTTCCTCTTGTTTACTCTCAAGGGAGAGCGGTTTGATATCATGTCCAGGACCGTTCCATCCCGGAGCGTGTGAAGTGTGTCCGACCGCTAAGTGGCTGCCCCAGCAGGAGAGAGAGAGAGAGAGAGAGAGAGAGAGAGAGAGAGAGAGAGAGAGCAGCGTGTTGTTTGATATCAGCACACAGCTCTCTCACTCAGCAGGAGAGACCATGAAACGAAGAGCCTCCAGACCTGTCTGTCAAATGCCCACAACACTTCCACAATGCAGATGCTGAATCTTTCCTCAGTTTTATTTATATATATATAAATATATATTTTATTTTTTTTAAAGATGCCGGATAGGAAAAGCTTTCTCGCTTGAGGGAAAATCTCTCTCCCTTCATCGCTGTGTGCAGTTCAGATGAAGGAGAGAGGCAGATGAGTAGAGATTAAGCTGGAGGAAAAGGGCTTTTTCCACCCTTCCTCTCCTGTGCTGTCAGCTAGTCGGAGTGTAATTGGAGCCTGTAGAGTGGATGGCGCTTGTTTTTGACACATACACATGGTGGAACATGTGAACAGAGTTATAGATTATTGCACAACAAGCTTACTCACTGGCTTTTAGAGTAGGACCCCCCAAAAAAACTCAGAGATATCAGGTATTACTCATCTCTCTCTCTCTCTCTCTCTCTCTCTCTCTCTCTCTCTCTCTCTCAGTGCTTGAAAGAAATATCACTGGGTATGTGTGTGTGTGTGTGTGTGTGTGTGTGTGTGTGTGTGTTTCCTTCAGGTGTGGATGTGTGGAGGCAGTATGTATGACGTGCCATGCTCCAGAGTGGGCCACATCTACAGGAAGTACGTCCCCTACAAAGTGCCCTCAGGAACGAGCCTGGCCCGAGTGAGTACAGCATACACACGGCCGGTCAAAAGTTTGTGGACGCTCGACTGAAATGTTTTTCACGCTTTTTAAAAACAACCCTCGATCCGAAAGGTGTATGGTTAAACGTATGAAGTCGGTGTCGTAGATGAACCTGTAGGCTAATCGTGCTAATCGAGGTTCTAATGAATTTTCTTTCACTCGAAAACAAACATTTTATTTACAAAAACCGGACGACACGGAGAGAAATATATTCAGAAAAGCAGTCGATAAGCGTCCGGCGTAGGGCGTGAACTCCTTTAATGCTGTTTAAAAAGCTTCTCAGGGAACTCCCTCAAGAAATCGGGTGAGAAAACGCCGGGAATACATTTCTGGAAATTCTAAGCGAAAAGGGCGTCGACTTTGACGATGCTAAAATATGAAATTATTTTGGATTTATTTTGGATCACAGCATAATTCCCATAATTCCATTTGTGTTATTCCAGAGTCTTGATGACTTCATTATTATTCTAAAATGTCGAAATAAAGAATGCCTTTAGAATTAACTAGTCATTATTTAGATCCTTCTCCATGATTGGGTGATTTTATACGATTTACAGGCCCTTTTCCCATTTCTGACCAATGAATGAAGGCGTTTCCAGGCCTATAAGTTCCTCAGCCAGTGTTTTTTTTTTTCGGGGGGGCTCGTGTTGGCTTGCCTTTTGTTCTTTCTTTAAATATATACTGTCAGAAAACACTCGAAAGCAAATAGCACACAAGGTAAAAGAATCATCATTCAGACTCAGCAACCAGACTAATAGGTGTGAAAGCACTCTCAGCGATCTGAACTCGTCATGGCCTTCAAGAACAATCAGCACACGCAAAAACCTACCCCTAGTGCGCACATGATATCACTCAGGCAATTATTCTTTAGTACATCCATTTTCGCATGCACAATTTATCCCATTACACTCAAATTAGCGCCCATTATTCGGGATCTTAGTAAACCGGGGCCTTTCCTTCTAAAGGCGACACAAAATTAGTCAGACGTGTCCTTTCTTTCCTAATGCGCGGTTCTGCTTTAAAACGAAGACAAATGTGGTCAGGTAGGGTTCGAGTGTCAGAGAGAGTTCGTCATGTGGCAGAGCTGGAAAAAAGAAATAAATAAAAACAAACGAGGTTTTGTTGTTAACGCCCCTCCAATTAGCAAGGGGAAAGTCATTAACGGACGTGGGATGGGATATACGAGTCAAGAGAGGAGGAAGAGAAGGAAGTGGGAGGAGAGTAGATAGACGGAAGGAGAGAGAGCAACGTGCGTACGGGAGCGGAGTAAGACACAGACGCTGAACGGTGTTTCTGCCTGGTATCGTTCTTCAGATTCCTGAAAATCTGAAAATCCAAGTCACAGTTAAAAAAGTTTTTTTTTTTTTTTCCCCCGAAGCTACCAAGCGTAACAGTTCAGATCTGGCTTGCTACACACACATACACACAAAGTATAAAACTTTCCTTTAATATATATTCCTTTCCATTGCTCGGGATTTTGTCTGTATTCTCTCCTTTACTGATTTTTTTATTTATTGTATTTTTATTTGTTTTTGCTATTTTATGAGAAACGAACTCTCAAATCTGCCGAATTTGGATTCGGGCCTTTATTGTTCTTTGTTTCTGGGCTGTGTTCTTGTTTGTTTTGTTTGTTAAATTGAGAAAGTATATATTTTTTAAAAAACAAAAGAAAGAAAGAGGTGTGAAAGATTTTTTTATGTAATATATTGTTGATGATTTTTGAGCAAATGTAATTCAAAACTGAAAAAAACAGTTTTTTTTTTCTCTTGCATTTATTTTTGGTCAGTTAATGTAATTATTTACTTAAATGGTTTTTCCCGTGAGCCGACACCGTTACAGTCATTTGAATCGCTATTCATTTGGATATGGACATTTTCAATGCTTGTGTGATTTTATTCCCATTTTGTGAAGCTCAACAACCTTTTGTCGCACATCACAGCTATAGTGGTGTCAAAAGTGTGTTGCCCCTTCTTCATTTCCTGTTCCTTTGATGTTGTCACATTTAGGCTGTGTGTACCGCATATTAAACCAATTTAAAACAAAAGTCAAGGACAAAACAAGTATACTGTAAATAGTCAATTGGGTGTAATAGCGGAATATAAAATATTAGTGGCAAAAAACTTCAAATCATAGCCTGTGTGAAAAGTGGGCCCCCTTGTTAAAACATACTATAACTGTGGTTGTCCACACCTGAGTTCAATTTCTCTAGCCACACCCAGGCCTGATTATTGCCACAGCTGTTCACAATCAAGGCATCACTTAAATAGGAGCTGCTTGACACAGTAAGGTCCACCAGAAGATCCTTAAAAGCTACACATCATGCCAAGACCCAAAGAAATTCAGGAACAATTGAGAAAGAAAGTAATTGAGATCTATCAGTCTGGAAAGGGTTATAAAGCCATTTCCAAAGCTTTGGGAATCCAGCGAACCACAGTGAGAGCCATTATCCACAAATGGCAGAACATGGAACAGTGGTGAACCTTCCCAGGAGTGGCCGGCCACCCAAAATTACCCCAAGAGCGCAGCGACGACTCATCCAAGAGGTCACAAAAGACCCCACAACAACGTCCAAGAACTGCAGGCCTCACTTGCCTCAGTTAAGGTCAGCGTTCATGCCTCCACCATCAGGAAAAGACTGGGCAAAAATGGCCTGCATGGCAGAGTTCCAAGGAGAAAACCACTGCTGAGCAAAAGAACATCAAAGCTCGTCTCAATTTCTCCACAACACATCTTGATGATCCCCAAGACTTTTGGGACAACATTCTGTGGACCGATGAGACAAAAGTGGAACTCTTTGGAAGGTGTGTGTCCAAGTATATTCGGGGTAGAAGGAACACTGCATTTCATAAAAAGAACATTATACCAACAGTAAAATATGGTGGTGGTAGTGTGATGGTCTAGGGCTGTTTTGCTGCTTCAGGACCTGGAAGACTTGCTGTGATAAAAGGAACTATGAATTCTGCTGTCTACCAAGAGATCCTGAAGGAGAATGTCCGACCATCTGTTCGGTGTACTCAAGCTGAAACGAACTTGGGTTCTGCAGCAGGACAATGATCCTAAACACACCAGCAAGTCCACCACCGAATGGCTGAAGAAAAACAAAATGAAGACTTTGGAGTGGCCTAGCCAAAGTCCTGACCTGAATCCTATTGAGATGTTGTGGTATGACCTTAAAAAGGCCGTTCATGCTCGAAAACCCTCTAATGTAACTGAATTAGGACAATTCTGCAAAGATGAGTGGGCCAAAATTCCTCCAGGACGCTGTAAAAGCCTCATTGCACGTTATCGCAAACGCTTGGTTGCAGTTGTTGCTGCTAAGGGTGGCCCAACCAGTTATTAGGTTTAGGGGGCAATCACTTTTTCACACAGGGCCATGATGGTTTAGATTTTTTTTCACCTTTAATAATAAACACCTTCATTTACAAATTGCATTTTGTGTTTACTTGTGTTGTCCTTGACTATTGTTTAAATTGGTTTGATGTTCCGAAACACTTAAGTGTGACAAACATGCAAAGGAACAGGAAATGAGGAAGGGGGCAAACACTTTTTCACACCACTGTATATTTCTGTTCTTCTTACACATTGTTATTAAGGACAAAGGGAATTTGGGCTGTGTGTTACCTCATATTTATACCCCTGTGAAACAGGAAGTCATGGTTGAACAATTTCCTGTTCCTAGTCACGCAGGTGTACTAACGGAATATAAAATATCAGTGGGAATATACTTCAAATATACTTTTCTCATATGAATTCATAGGGGTGCCGATAATTGTTGCACACCTATATTTAACAAAAATGTTTTTTATAATCCTGTATTTTGTTTGCAATTGTTTGATATCCATGAGAGCAGAGTGTTTTTGTGAATTTTTTTGAACAAAAGATCAAAAAGGTTCAACAATAAAAACAATTTTTCACAGCCTTCATATTTACCAAGGGTGCCAATATTAGTGGAGGGTGCTGTAGAGTTAATCCCAAAGCTTCATTATTAGTGGACAGACGTCATAATTCACATACACTCTCTCTCTCTCTCTCTCTCTCTCTCTCTCTCCCTCTCTGGAAAAGGAGCTGTACATAACCCTGTTTTTGATTAAATAAAGAGGTATTGAATCTCTGAATCTCTCTCTCCCTCTCTCTTTCTCTCTCTCTCTCTCTCTTTTCCTTCTCTTTCTCTCTCTCTCTCTCTCTCCCTCTCTCTCTTTCTCTCTCTCTCTCTTTCTCTCCTCTCTCTTCTCTCTCTCTCTCCCTCTCTCTCTCTCCCTCACTATTTCTCTCTCTCTCTCTCTCTCTCTCTCTCTCTCTCTCTCTCTCTCTCTCTCTCTCTCTCTCTCTCTCTCTCTCTCTCTCTCTCTCTCTCTCGTGCTGACCTCCAATGGAGGATTTTACATGGAATTATTTCTGTGAATTCTTTTATCTCCATTTTAAACCCCGAGGTCACACAGGAATGTCCATGGTCTTCACAGAGAGCGTATTTTTCATGCTTTTATACATTGCTCCAGGTTGCAGTCATTGTTTGTGTTTTTAAAAAACAACCTGAGGTCATTTTATGTGGATTTTACTTTTCCGATTTTTATCTTTGGTTTTAAGTACGTCAGAAAGAACAGATTTAAATGTCTGCTGATAAATTTTATCTTTGGTCAGGCAAAACTGTCGATATACCTGAGCAGGAAAAACAAAGTGGCACAGAACACAGACTGCGATCCCATAAAAGTCTGATCAAATCACGAATTTTGATCGATTTCAAACTTTTACAGGAGTCTGGGGGACGTGGAGATGTTTAAGGCGGTGTGGTGGTGTGAGGAGGCTCTGTGTTCTGTAGTGGAGAGGGAGAACTTTGTTTTACACCTGCATTAGGCTGATAATGTTCTTAACGACTAGACTTTGTTGTGCTGACTTATTTTATTTTATATATATATATATATATATATATATATATATATATATATATATATATATATACACTGTATGTAAGGGATAATCCAAGGCTAAGTGTGCGTTACAGTATTAATGCACATGTGACTGAAAAGATAAAAATTAATAGTTCATTTTGGTTAGTTAGTTTATATACGGGTCATTAGATCTAGAGTCTGCTCTAAATGATACACAGAGATAAAGTAGTGCAATAAAATTACATTTATTCGAATGAATTATAGTATATAGTTAGAGAGAGAGAGAGAGAGAGAGCGAAAGAGCAAAAGAATGAGAGAGAGAGAGAGAGAGAGAGAGAGAGAGAGAAAGAGCAAGAGAGATAGAGAGAGAAATAAAAAGAGCGAGAAAGATCGAGAGAGTGAGAGAGAGAGAATGTGCGAGAGAGAGAGAGAGGAAGAGTGACTTTTTTCGACTTTTTACAATCCTTTATTTAACAAAGGTCACATTATATACACTAAAGTCAAATGTGACTCAATATATAAATAGATAAATATTTAAAGAGCATTAAAAAACATAAATTAATGAGGTAAATAAAATATGACATATATATATATATGTATGTATGTATATATATATATATGTTCGAGTCCCGCCGGGGCCATGTGTGTGCGGAGTTTGCATGTTCTCCCCGTGCTGCGGGGGTTTCCTCCACGTACTCTGGTTTCCTCCCCCAGTCCAAAGACATGCACGGTAGGATGAGTGGCGTGTCCAAAGTGTCCATAGTGTGTGAATGGGTGTGTGAGTGTGTATGTGATTGTACCCTGTGATGGACTGGCACCCCGCTTTGTGCCTGATGTTCCCCGGGATAGACTCCAGGTTCCCCGCGACCCTGAACAAGGAGTAAGCGATAGAAGATGGATGGATATATATAATGACTATATATATATATATATATATTAGTTATGCTTTGCTTTTTTTTTTTTAACAAAGGATGGAAAAAGACAATTTCAATTGAAATTACTCAAAGTATCTAAAAACAGACTGAATAATGTCATAATAAGAAGTTATGCTTTGATAACTGTACAGGCATTATTCACTTACAGGAGTGGACAGAAACCCACGAGGTTCTGCCACTAGTTCCACTTACTTACTTATTTACTTTTTGTAGTTATTGTTGGAGCTCTCGGTTCCGACGCTTCCACCAGACTCCTGTTTCTTTTCATCGCTCTGAATGCTAATAGAAATCTGTCTCATTCAGAGGGAATCCCAGAGCATCAAAGCGTCTACATCTCGTTTGTACGAGGTGTCGCAATGATTCAGCACCGCCGCTGTCGCTCCACACAATTCAACCAATATATTTGCAAGCAATATGCTGTAAAGAAATGCAACAATTCATATTTGCCAGTGGACCAATACACATGTCAATAGTGATAGTGTACAATGCAATATATTTTATACTGTAAGAAATACACGTATTCTAAAATGTGCATGACAATACACGGGGACAACAGTAGACATGGACAGAATAAAGCTGTAAATAAAATGTGGCGACATATATCTTGGTATATATTATTCAAAAAAGATATCCAGATGCTTTTCTGCCTCTGGGTGATGGAGGCATTGGAATTTCACTGTCTGTGCGGAAAAAAAATAATGTCTTTATGCGCAAAAATTGTGAAATTTCGGGTCTAAAATATTTCTTGTCGATGACCAGAATGATTGACAGTACCATTGTTTGACCTGGCAATAGTCTTGTGCGTTTGGGAATAGTTTTTAAAAGGCTAATGTGTTCAGTGAGATCTGGCATGAAAACAAAGAAACAAAAATTCCTCGCTTAATTAGCGATTTTGTTGAATTTGGGAAAACGAGCTGAACTGGCGAAATCACGATCGCTCGAAATTCTTTCGCGGTGATGTTTGTTGGTAAAGGAGACCTTTTAGCTGTACTCATGTTCGACGGACGCGAATCGAAGACGCTGATGACGTCACGTGACGCGTCTCGGAATAAATCGGCGGTAATTCAGACGAATCGCGAGCTCCTCCGAATGTCACGGCGTTTGGTTATGGTTTTGCGTTCATTTCTGCTCTCGCAACTCGGGATGAATCAAAGGGCCCAGAGCTCTACACAAGGGCCCAGAAATCTTCATCTTACGCCTCTGGGATTCATTTTGGTGCAGACTCGAGCATGATTTAGCGCTATTCCGCTGCCTTCTTGCTAATTAGGTTGGGCGCAAGCCATTTTAGTTTCTGTTCTTGCCTGGCTAGAAAAGATAACACCTCTGAGGACCCGGGTGGAGAAGCTCCAAAACTGCGCTTCATCAGTTACCGTCATCCCAGACCCCCTCTCATACAGGAGACGCAAAGCCAAAAACTGGTTTTCTCCCACTTCCAAAGTCACGTTGAAGTTTTTTTCAAACCTGGTTCATTTTTGTTTTTGTTTTTTTTCCCTTTACATAAAGATATGACTTTACACCCAACTACTACTGAATACAACTGTCTGAATTATTTTATACATTAGATGTAATTGGATTGGTCGGAAGGTGTTTATTATAACAGCATTGTCTGTAACAGCAGCTCTGAGAGTAGCGCAGCTGCAAATCCCAGCTGTATATTAATGCGCTCGTTCTGAGAGTTATCGTTTCTATAGTAACCGCTCGTTCACACCGACTTGTATAGCAGACGCTCTACATGATCTGAGGATAATGATCAAATGTTGCTAATGTTGCTAAGGATCAAACGATGGGATTTGAGGAGTAACAGCACGTTTGCGGTCGGATGAGGAGACTATTTTACATTTATGGAAGGAGTCTCCAGTGTCAGCACTTTGTATCAGTCAGGGTAACGTCGTGACTTTCTTCAGGGCGGAGAATTTCTCAGTAATGTTACGGGGGGGGTTTTTTTTTTCTGTTTTATTGAAAAGAGTACAGTAAGTGAGAGAGTGACTGGAGCTGCTGGAATGTAAGTGATATCACGAGAAGTGTGTCGTTCTTTAATGAATTAATCGTTGGCAAATTGCTGATCAGAAGGACGTGAGTTCAATTCCCAGCACCTCCAACCTACCACTGTTGGGCCCTTGAGCACGGCCCTTAACCCTCAACTGCTCAGTTGTATAAAATGAGATAAATGTACGTCGGTCTGGATAAAGGCGTCTGTCAAATGCCATAAATGTAAGAGAAATAAACCACCATGGGACGTGCTGTTGTAGGAAAATGACCAGCTTCAGGGTGGTAACAGTAACTCCGCGTCATCACACCACCCCGCTGTTTGATTGTCCTTTAACAGCATGCTCCCCAGATTTTCGCTTCCTTCGATAACAAATAATACCAAGCGAATCAGATGCGGTTACCAAATTGGGTCACTAAATGGGAATCGATTCGAACGTTGGTGCTAATTTGCAGAATCAATATAAACGTTTCAACTAATGAAATACCAAACTCGCCGAGTTTATAGCTAGGATAGAAAAGGATTTAGGTCATATTTCAACGCCGTGTCTCGCAGGAGTAAACATCTCCTAAAATACACATTAGCTGTAAACCTATGACAGGCTGATGGTTAATTTAGCACTAAAATACGGATGAGATTTGCTAGTATTTGAAACGCTGGAGCTGCCGGAGCATCAAAACATCAACTTGCAAGTGAACATTTCGATAGAGTAGTCTCTCAGTGCGTTTACACGGACGACGATAATCCGATATGAACCCGATTAAGACGATAGTCTGATTCAGAAACTAGCATGTAAACAGATTATTGATGACCTTAATCTGATTAAAGTCATACTCGGAGTAAACACAAATGGATTTAAGACGTGTCGAGTATTCCTGTTTTAGATGCATTATCGACGTGCGTTACAGACGTGTACACGCCTTAATCACATTATTAACGTCGTGTGGGAGTTTTCACCGCATTGTGAGACAGGACACGTACACACACGGCAGCGCTCGACCGTTTGACGGCGAACAAGAGAGCACGGCTGCGTCCCAAACCGTGTACTTACCTGCTATATAGTAGGAGAAATACATGTATCTCTATACACTATATAGACGGTAAGTACGCGGTTTGGGACGCAGCCCACGGTTTCAAGCGGTCGTCTATTTGCACGTACAGCACGACTGTAACTGCACTTGAAGCATTCGTAAAAAAAAAATAAAAACACCCAAAACTGTACACGGCCCCATAACGAAGACCAACTGTATGTCGATACGTGAAATTCTGGAGGGAACGTCGGATGGTGTGACGTGGGGACGTAATGACGTCGATCGATCTACGTTCTATCACATGTAAGGAATATTCTAAAAGCGACTCATGTAAACACCTTAATCAGAATATTGTCTTATTCAGAATAAGGTCGATAAGTAGATTACTGCTGTCCATGTAAACGTCGTCAGTGTAAGCACTTCTTCTACAATTTCTGCCTGTACTGATGGTCACGGATATAAACAAGGATGTGCCGTATAAGAAGAACGTCACAGCTGTAACAGTGATGTTGGTATTCCGATCATTAAATGATTGAGATAGAGAGAGAGATAGAGAGAGGGGGAGAGAGAGAACTCGGCATTCCAGGAGCCATGATCTGGATACTGAGGAATAACTTCCTCAGTGTAAATAATGAGTGTAAGGAGGATGTTCTGCACGGGCACTCGGACAAAAACGTCATCAGTAGCGGTTTATTTATGAGTCACGTTCAATTTCTTTGTAAATGAATGTCTCCGTCTTCCTCCAGGTTCTCTCGCAATTCAATTTAGTCCAACATTAATTGGATATTAATTAAATAAAATGATCGCCAAGCAGTTAATATAAACATGTGTTTAAAAATAATAATAAATGTGATGGTTAATACGTTCTGTCGCAGTCTCTCCGCTGCGCTCTGCCACTCCCCTTTCAGTTTTCATTTACTGCAAAGTCTGCTTTATTGGTCCTGTATGTTCTGTATTGATAAAGCAGTAAGAAAGTGTAGAGGATTGTTCCAGATGAGACAAGTTTCTAACAGAAATATAACACTCTTTCTTTTTGCATGTCTGTCCTTCTCTCTCTCTCTCTCTCTCTCTCTCTCTCTCTCTCTCTCTCGTTCTCTGTCTCTATCTCTCTCCCTCACTCTCGCTCTGTCTCTCTCTCATTGTCTCTCTCTCTCTCTCTCTCTCTCTCTCTCTCTCTCTCTCTCTCTGTCTCTCTCTCTCTCCTCACTCTCGCTCTGTCTCTCTCTCATTGTCTCTCTCTCTCTCTCTCTCTCTCTCTCTCCCTGGCTCCTATTTTGTCTGTCAGAATCTGAAGCGAGTAGCAGAGACATGGATGGATGAGTACACAGAGTACATCTACCAGCGGCGGCCGGAGTATCGGCACCTCTCCACGGGAGACCTGACCGCTCAGAAGGAGCTGCGCAAACACCTCAAGTGTAAAGACTTCAAATGGTACATGAGCACGGTGGCCTGGGACCTTCCCAAATACTACCCTCCTGTAGAGCCCTTACCCGCTGCCTGGGGAGAGGTGGGTTACAGATGTGCACACAGCCCACAACAGCTGCACTCATACGCATGCTCAACTCACACAACTCTCAAACCAAAGAATATTTCTTATGATATGTTACTCATTTGAAAAAACGCCACGAGTTATTTTAATCCCCTCGGCTGAGTTTGATTCTTTAAAGAAGTACGTGCATGAAGTAACGATTTCCTAACGCAGTGAGCTAATTTCACGTGATATGAGCCCTTTATAATAGCGTAAAATGCCATAAAATAACTTCGATAGACGCCATCGGAATTTAAAATCATCTAATAACGACATATTATTACATGTATTAAATAAACACACCATACATGTCGAGATCGGGCGTTTCTAGCTCGCTAAATCTCACCGAAGAAGTAGTGACGAGCGTAAATAATCAAACTTGCAATACTTATCACATACGTACAGTATTTACCGATTACAGAGATAACTATAGAAGTCGTGTAAAGCTGCTGTGGATTTAGTTAGTGCACCGTGAGTCTGACCACCGCTGATACGTTTACGTTCGAGATGTCAGTCACGTTCAGCCATTGGCGTTTGGTTACGAGGTTCCGCCCCTTGGAGAGATCCATACGTCCGGGTGGGAGAAGCGAAGAGCACACTGTCTAATAAACGCCAAAATGCCTCCAAATTAACGACTCCTGTTTCTGCGTCCCGATTCACCCAATATCCGTCCTAACTAGTACCCAAGATTTAAGAATTAAGTGTGTCCCAAATCGTAGTGCGTTGAAACAAGTGTCCCAAAGGTACCCGGATGGGCTATCAAGCCCAGGCGTGTGGATCCGTGGACATTTTTACGGCTAATAGTGTGTACTGTTCTTCACAAAAAGCACAATAGCTTACACTTTACAGCCCATGTCCTGTGTATTTATTGTCTTGTTCTGTGTATTTATTGTTCTGCACTCGTCTCACACTGTTGCGTATTTGCACTTTATGTACTCTTCCGTACTGTTCCGTGTTGCACCCTGGTCCTGAAGACAGGACATTTCGTCCCAAGGTATATAAGCTATATAGAGGAATGACAATAAAAACCCACTGGACATATTTTAGCATATAGTGTAAGTAGGCGAATTGGGACGCAGCACCAGTGAAGGTGTGCGTTCGGGCGTGACCCAAAACGACGTATGTAATGCTCTCATTAAAACACACTTGAATCGGCTATAGAATTTCGCCATGCGTGATGAATAGTATAGACAGCGAGCAGCTGATGAAGACCAGAGGCGGGGATTTTTGTTACGAACCTACGTAGGTTAGGTTACAGGAAGTAAAGTCCGGAATCACTAACGACTCGATTCAGCTGTTCAGAATCGATTCCTTCGTTTGGGAGTCGATAACTCCGTTTGTCCTGCGCTTTGATTTTTGAAACTTTGCAGACGTTTTTACTCTAACACACACTACATGACAGGGAATATTTGAAAAAGCATAATAGGTGCACTTTAAGTTGATTATGACGTGCATTGACACATCTGACTTGCACTAGAGCTTTTTTTTTTTTCTGTACATCCATCCGTCCATCCATCTTCTATACCGCTTATCCTTCCGTCAGGGTCACGGAGGAACCTGGAGCCTATCCCAGGGAGCATGGGGAACAAGATGGGGTACACCCTGGACAGGGTGCCAATTTTTTCTGTTTGTCTGGTAGAATGTTTTGGGTTTTTTTTTTTTATTAACTCTGATAACTTCAAATGTACTGACCGAAACACTGACGATGAGATATTTATAGATGTACGAGTACTCTCTCTGATCTGCACTTTCATCATGATCGCTAGCTTTGACCATCCAAATTAGCATAATAAATGCCATATATTCTTTTTTGATGAGCTTGCACACCTAAACATGCGCTGGGCATGCTACACACACACACACACACACACACACACATATATATATATATATATATATATATGCGTGTGTGTGTGTGTGCGTATCTGTGCCCTTGGGAATGAGAGATTGAGAAAGACATAATACGAGCAGATGCTTAGTGATTTATGAGCTACTCTGCAAGCCGAGGTGTAATACATTTTTCAACGTGGAACACACACGTGACCGCGAGCTGGCTTAGAGACATACTCTTTAATGCTCACTGACATCCAAAATATGCCAACTCTGTTTCCATCACTGACTCCTAGCCTGTAAATACACAGCAGCTGGGTGACCCTTTTTGTGCTGCCGCTCCTAATCCGGGCTGACAGGCTATTCGGCTAATTCATTACCCGCTCTAATGTTACCTGTATAAAGCCATGGCAGATTGGTGGACCGCGGTACGGCTGATTCACTCTCCTCTCCGGCTGTAGCGTTTGTTTATGCACGCTCGCGTTTCCTTTTTGTGTGCGTTTCTGATTGGTGCGTTTTAATGACCTCTAATAGACTAGTGCTCTGTAGACATCACGTCACGATTCGTTTTTTCGAAGGGTGACGGCTTTTTTTTTAATCTTATTTAATTCATTCCGTCGCTCACTTCGACGCGACGGAGACGATGACGGAGGACTTTTAATCGTCGTTCATTTCACGTCCGATTTAATCGCACGCGTCGTTCGTGTAGCGCTGCTGCTTCCGGTCTCTGCCGGGTTACAGACGCCACGGACGCGCTGGAACAGAAAGCCATTAAAGGAGCTCCAGCTCCTCCCAGTCATTTCCCGTCCCTCGACGCACCACTGCGGGGAATAGATGGGGGGAAAATAGGCTAGATTGAATGGCGGAGATCTGAAGGGAAATTTATGCACGGTAAATATCTTCTTTCCTGCGGCGGAATGAGAGTAATTTGACCGTAAGTCTGCGTACGCCGCCTCGCCTGGACCGGCCATCTGTCACGCCGCCTGATCCATTACACAATAATGCAGCTCGACTGGGCATTTGGAGCGAGAAAAAAGAAAGAGGATCAGCCTGTCAGCGTGTCTCCGTATCTCCTGCAGAGGACAGGAGGTCATCTCCTCATGCCCTCTCACGTGCTGAGTGGAACTGTGGGTAGACAGGCCAGATATGTGCACCACTTCCTGTCTCACTCGTACACAGATTATCTCTGGTTAATCCTCCTCCGAAACACTCCAACCACTTAAAGCAGCGCACTCTGTAGCGATCCTACCCCCGTCCGCCGAGGAGTTGTAGCGCTAGCAACGTTAACTGTTTTTCAATTCGTAACATTGACTCTTTTTAATGTCGCCACAGATTTCCTGATTTCCTCGTTCTGATCGCTCTGAAGGCGTCGATCCGTTTTCCGTAACAGCGGTCCGACATCGGTGCAGGTTTACAGTGTATTAATGCACTCGTTCTAATTCCTTATCGCTTCTTTAGTAACAGCTTGCACGCGGACTTGTACAGCGGAAGCTCCACAGAAGTTTTCCGTAAGGAGATTACGGAAGGAGTCTCCAGTGTCAGAGCTTGTGGAACAGTCATTTTCCATCATGGGGAAAGGGGGAAAGTCTTCAGGACAGAAGAGTTTACTCTTCGTGGTTTCTCTGTAACATAACGTGAAGCCGCTTTTTAGAGAGAGAGAGAGAGAGAGAGGACAGCAAAGGAACGATGGTTTGTAGCTGTTAAAGCATACCCAAGAGCACCACGAGAACAAGAAAGGACGTTCCCCGAGATTAATCGTAACTATAAATGGATAAAAACTATGACGTTCTTTAACTGAAAAAAAATTTTTTTGCTATCGTTGGCTAATTGCTGTGTTATAAGAGAAATAAAACGCTTCATTTGTAGGAAATGAATCAAACTTCGGAGTGGTAATAGTACCTCTGCTTCATGACACCAGGACGTTGCCATGACGTTACCGCTCACACTAGCTCGAAAAGCACAAGATGAGCACCGCCTGTGCGAAAACCCAACAGGGTGCTGTAGAGAAACTTACCATTTTCCAATACTATTTTTAGTACCGTTCATATATCCTTCATTCACTTCCTGGTCGGCGTCGGGTTCGATCCATCTGTTGTAGGGTTTCACACACACGAGAGCAGCTACAGCATTGTTTTGGGAGGTGGGAGGAAACCAGATAACCCAGAGGAACCCACCCAGGCACTGGGAGAACTTGTGAAACTATTCACGAGCTCAGGATTAAACCAGGAAGCCTGGAGCTGTGGGACTGCATCATGCCGCCCTACTTTCCTAATGGAACTATAAAATGGGTCATTTTGATCAGATTTGTCTTTTTAAAATTTTTCTTCTTCTTCATTTGAACTGAACATTTAAACTCTCTGTCTCTGTGGAATCTTCCAGAATCCCTTCTCTGGACGTCTGCCTTAAAGGATTAGGTTTTAGCGATCGGTCACTGATCACTCGCACAGTATTAATGCATATGAACCCTGTTCGAGGTTTTATACCGTGCCTCAGAAATCCTCAAGGCTTGTCATTTTTGCCTCTAAAGGCGACAGTAGCCCCATCCCTGACTTCACGAACACATCTCAGCTCAAGGCCGCTCGGAGACATGATCTCTGAAGGACGAGAGGAATAAAAGCGTATCGTTGATGAAGAAAATGATGACTGATGATGAGAATATTGATCCTGCATCACTTCAACCAACAGGTTCTGGATATGCAGTATCTCACAGGAAATGAGAAAAATTGAGGAAATGACACTTTGCTACAATGTAAAGTAGTGAGTGTACAGCTTGTGTAACAGTGTAAATTTGCTGTCTCCTCAAAATAACTCAACACACAGACATTAATGTCTAAACCGCTGGCAACAAAAGTGAGTACACCCCTAAGTGAAAATGTCCAAATTGGGCCCGATTAGCCATTTTCCCTCCCCGGAGTCATGTGACTTGTTAGTGTTACAAGGTCTCAGGTGTGAATGTGGAGCAGGTGTGTTCATTTTGGTGTCATCGCTCTCACACTCCCTCATACTGGTCACTGGAAGTTCAACATGGCACCTCAAGGCAAAGAACTCTCTGAGGATCTGAAAAAAAGAATTGTTGCTCTACATAAAGACGGCATCCGTTTGAGGATGCCCCACAGATGCCCCACTCACTACTTTACATTGTAGCAAAGTGTCATTTCTTCAGTGTTGTCACATGAAAAGATATCATCAAATATTTACACAAATGTCAGGGGTGTACTCACTTTTGTGAGATACGGTGTGTATATATATAATATAATATAAGAAATGACACATGCACAATATAAGTGCATTGAATCAGTGCACTGGAACATTAAAAATCAGTGTTTGTGAGATTGCTATGTGTTTTTTGTGTTCTTGCTTTAGGTCGTGTGTGTGTGTGTGTGTGTGTGTGTGTGCCATTATGACAGTAGGTGTTCTTTTTCATGCTAACAGGAGCATTTATTTGCATCCCTGATGTCTGAATTTCTTGCGAGCATTTATAAGAAAACACTCTGAGCCTTGAAAAGGTTTGTGTGTGCTGTCGATCCCTCAGCTACATCGTTCAAGGTTTAACGTACCAGCTGCTTTAGATAGGCGCTCGCTGAAAGAGGGAAATATTGAAAATACCGTAACATAGAATTGTTATATATATATATATATATATATATATATATATATATATATATATATAATATATAATTTTTTTTTTTAGCAATATTTTTTTAGTTAGCGGTGCCGACCTTGTGAAATGGATTCTTATATATTATAGCAAGCAAACTGCCTGCGTAAATTGACCCCTCACTTTTGTTCATATGACAGCGAGGTCAACGCACTCCAGAATGTGTCACTCATCAGAGGGGGCCACGTAGCAGAGCAGATCAGAGCACAGAAGGGACCTGATAATGGACAGGAAAATAAATCCAAGCCCTAAACACAGCCTTTTAGGACTAACGCAGCGCGGCACAGAGGCACGCCGTCCTGCCCTTTGCTTTTGTTTCACTCGGTTCGTTTGGCTCCGAGTTTCCATTACAGGTGTTCATTCTGAAACGTGACACAGCACAAATAGGGAGCAGTGGCGTGTTGGCAGATAAACGGAGGCACTAATGCTTCCATTTAGATGCTTTGTGCGAGAGAGCTGGCAATTCCGAGGTAATCAAAACCGTAATAAAAGATCATCGTCATGGAGATACAGCACGTCATCGCTGTCGCAGAGCGAAGTAGACATGCGAGATTAATGTGTCTTCTGCCTTTCTTTTAAATGTTCTTAAAATGATGTTGAAGTTTGCCCAAGAGTGACATTTATCCACCCTTCCCCTCGATCCACATGGACTCAGTCAGACATATTCGGTGTCTGAACTTTTAGCTGTGTATGAGGCAAATGTAGCTAAACAAGTTAAACAAGCTAGTAGCCATCAGTTCACAAGTCACTGTGTCCCAAACCGTGTACTTACCGTCTATATAGTGTATAGAGATACATGTATTTCTCCTACTATATAGCAGGTAAGTACGCGGTTTGGGACGCAGCCGTGCTCTCTTGTTTGCCGTCAAATGGTTGAGCGCTGCCGTGTGTGTACGTGTCCTGTCGCACAATGTGGTGAAAACTCCCACACGACGTTAATAGTGTGATTAAGGCGTGTACACGTCTGTAACACACGTCGATAATGCGTCTAAATCAGGAATACTCCACACGTCTTAATTCCATCTGTGTTTACTTCGAGTATGACTTTAATCAGATTATGGTCATCAATAATCTCTGTTTACATGCTAGTTTCTTAATCAGACTATCGTCTTAATCGGGTTTATATCAGATTATCGTTGTCCATGTAAACGTACTGACTTTCCAGTTCTGAACGGTACATGGTTTGGCCACATGAAAGCTGGATGTAGCCCATTCCAGGATGAGCACGTCCGAAAAAAAATAACAACGCCAGCTTGATAAAAGGGAAATATCTGGTTCGAACCAACCCTTCAAAAGGGACTTCTTTGCAGCTGTCAAAGCCGCCAAGAACAGTTTCTTCTTTTAGTGCAAGTTAAGAGTGATATTAGAATCATCGCCTGAGTTCAGAGAGTTGTTCAAATAAATTAAAACTAAAAATAGAGCCATAACACAAGCACATTGGCAAGACGTATGAATATAGTCAGCAACCGAATCGTTATCGCATCTGTTACAACGTTTATTCTTGGATAACTTCATCAAACAAGCACGAGAATTCCTGCCAGATTTATCAAAGGCTCGGTAAAGCGAATGTTCTTTGTACTCATGCGCATGTGTGAATCCGATCTAACGCCAATCAGTCAAAACAGAAATTCCCGGCACAGCTGAATTACACTTATTAAGTCACGCCCACAAAACGCCATAAAAGGCAAAGTTCACAGAGAGCTGAAAACGAGCAAATGACGACTGAACGGTAAAAGAGCGCCTCCTAAATGCTAAAGCGTTAAACCTTACAGTAAGAGCAGCTCAGCCATTGAAAGCACCTCAGCTGCCACGGAGACACGCTCACTCTTCCTCCTTTCATCCGCTGCTGTTCCTTCTGTCTTACTTGACTGCTTGGTCTTCTTTGTTTGGATCTGTAGATTTGTAGTGTATCGCTTTCATTCAGTCGTTAAAATACTTGTTTGTGCGTGTTAGGGAAATGAATAAACGTCGTTTATCTCTCCTCTCCGCTAATAGCTGGTGTGTGGTGGTCGTACTATATATATATATATATATATATATATATATATATATATATATATATATATATATATATATATATATATATATATATATATATATATATATATATATATATATATATATATATATATATATATATATATATATATATATATATATATATTTACTTTCAGGGGCTCTGTAAAACATCCATTTTACCAAATTGTTACAGGAATTCTGGTTTTAACGGCACAAAGCCCAAACATTACAGCTAAAGTGTGTAGATAATGTCTCAGGTTTGGAGTGTGAGTGACTTTTCTCTGAGCTCTGCTTCCCTCATGGCTGTCTGCCCAGTCGTGTGTATATGTGTGTGTGTGTGTGTGTGTGTGTGTGTGTGTGTGTGTGTGTGTGTGTGTGTGTGGGTAGCAGCTCTAGTGTTCATTCATTATTGAGCTCTTCTTCTACCCTGACCAGCACACCGGAATGTCTTAACAAGAATTAGGCAAATGAGACAGCCAATCAAAAAGGCATGAAAATAGGAAAAGGAAATGATGGGGAAAGTGCACACTCACCCTCAGGGTAATGGCTGGAGGCTACTGCAGTGCGATTCATCGTGAGTCATTATTTAAATGACTCAGAGTCTTTTTTACTTTTTTATTTTTTTTCCCCCAGCTGAGTGTTTGGAGTGTATTGATGTCCGGGGTCATAAAAGTCAAACGTGCGGCCTGTATACCGAGACTGTCCGAGCACAGACCGCGCTTATAACGTTGGTTTTTTAACCATATTCTTATAAAGCACGTCGTTTCTGTTTTTCGGATCTAGCTTGGTTTTTTTTTTTTTATTTCCTGGTTTTTTGTCGCACTGTATAGCTGTAAGTGGAGCTACGACTTCGGGGTACGTTCATACCTCCAAACAAAGTCTATCGCGTAAATCTTTCTGCTGGTCACGTATCCTTCAAACCACGCCCACAAACACACAGAGCCACGTTCTGCCCCGGCGTCATTTAAACCAAGCACGCGAATAATCCACCCAGGCTTCTCCTACACTCTTATCCTTCTTCCAAACACCGTGTTGTCTAAGAAACCAGTTTTAAACACAGATCCAGCAGTACAGTCTACTTAAAAGTCATAAGCCTAATCAGTTCCGTTTGTAATCAGAGCGCAGCTGTTTAAAATATCCGCCGACGGAAGGCACGCTATATAGGATGCTATAAAATGAGAGTGGTACAACGAGAGAGAGATTCGAGTGCAGGAACACTTTCAGGACGTTCTAGGAGAGCATGCGATGATCTGAAGGCTTTTCCCAGGCCACCGCACAAATGCCGCTGATTAGCACGTGTAATAATCGGCTTGAATGAATTAGCTCGATTTGGACGTTTTCAAACTGAGCACTGGGCTGTGGAGCGTTTACGTTCATCACAGCGAGCGCTCATCAGCAGTGTAGGTGGCTCGTGTGTGAGGGGGAGATTAAAAGAGCACACAGTCGAGCAGTTATTTATCCTACAAATACAACGCGGACAGATCTGCTCTTTCTTTATTAACACACCTAGCACATCTACTTTTGGAGTCAGTGATGCTGGATTTGTTGATTACATCCTTCTCTCTCTCACACATATACGGTATAGGAAGTGTGTGTGTGTGATGGGTGGATAAATGGAAATTGGACAGATATGTAGATAGACAGCGATAGATAGATAGATACATAGATGTTTGCTACAAGTGATATGTAGGTATATATATATATATATATATATATATATATATATATATATATATATATATATATATATATATATATATATATACATATACTCTTTATTCTGTTGCACATACAAAGTCTTCATCTCTCTCTCTCTCTCTCTCTCTCTCTCTGTGTGTGTGTGTGTGTGTGTGTGTGTGTGTGTGTGTGTGTGTGCGTGTGCAGATCCGCAACGCAGCGTCAGGGTTGTGTATTGACTCCAAGCACGGCTCGACGGGAACAGAGCTCCGTCTGGACAGCTGCCTGAAAGAGGGAGCCGAGAGAACCTGGGCACACGAACAGGTGACGCAGCACTTTTCATTCAGACAGTCCATCTATCACAACACACCTTGTTAACACTGTGTTAATGCTGAATCCTGAATCCTCAGCTCTGTAGCTCATACACTGTGTTAGTGCTGAGTCCTGAATCCTCAGCTCTGTCGCTCATACACTGTGTTAGTGCTGAATCCTGAATCCTCAGCTCTGTCGCTCATACACTGTGTTAGTGCTGAATCCTGAATCCTTAGCTCTGTCGCTCATACACTGTGTTAGTGCTGAATCCTGAATCCTCAGCTCTGTCGCTCATACACTGTGTTAGTGCTGAATCCTGAATCCTCAGCTCTGTTGCTCATACACTGTGTTAGTGCTGAATCCTGAATCACCTCAGCTCTGTCGCTCAAACACTGTGTTAGTGCTGAATCCGAATCCTCAGCTCTGTCGCTCCACACTGTGTTAGTGCTGAATCCTGAATCCTCAGCTCTGTCGCTCATACACTGTGTTAGTGCTGAATCCTGAATCCTCAGCTCTGTCGCTCATACACTGTGTTGTGCTGAATCCTGAATCCTCAGCTCTGTCGCTCATACACTGTGTTAGTGCTGAATCCTGAATCCTCAGCTCTGTTGCTCATACACTGTGTTAGTGCTGAATCCTGAATCCTCAGCTCTGTCGCTCATACACTGTGTTAGTGCTGAATCCTGAATCCTCAGCTCTGTCGCTCATACACTGTGTTAGTGCTGAATCCTGAATCCTCAGCTCTGTCGCTCATACACTGTGTTAGTGCTGAATCCTGAATCCTCAGCTCTGTCGCTCATACACTGTGTTAGTGCTGAATCCTGAATCCTCAGCTCTGTCGCTCATACACTGTGTTAGTGCTGAATCCTGAATCCTCAGCTCTGTCGCTCATACACTGTGTTAGTGCTGAATCCGAATCCTCAGCTCTGTCGCTCATACACGTGTTATGCGTCTGAATCCTCAGCTCTGTTGCTCATACACTGTGTTAGTGCTGAATCCTGATCCCCAGCTCTGTCGCTCATACACTGTGTTAGTGCGATCCGATTCGCTTTGTCGCAACTGTGTTAGTGCTGTTATCTCTAAGTGTTGTGCTGTCCTGATTCAGCTCTGTCGCCAATGTGTTAGTGCTGTGACTCAGCTCTGTCGCTCATACACTGTGTTAGTGCTGAATCCTGAATCCTCAGCTCTGTCGCTCGCACACTGTGTTAGTGCTGAATCCTGAATCCTCAGCTCTGTCGGCTCCTACACTGTGTTAGTGCTGAGTCCTGAATCCTCAGCTCTGTTGCTCATACACTGTGTTAGTGCTGAATCCTGATCCTCGTCTGTGTTAGTGCTGAATCCTGAATCCTCAGCTTTGTCGCTACAACACTGTGTTAGTGCTGAATCCTGAACTCAGCTCTGTCGCTCATACACTGTGTTAGTGCTGAGTCCTGAATCCTCAGCTCTGTTGCTCATACACTGTGTTAGTTCTGAATCCTGAATCCTCAGCTCTGTTGCTCATACACTGTGTTAGTGCTGAGTCCTGAATCCTCAGCTCTGTCGCTCATACACTGTGTTAGTGCTGAATCCTGAATCCTCAGCTCTGTCCCTCATACACTGTGTTAGTGCTGAATCCTGAATCCTCAGCTCTGTCCCTCATACACTGTGTTTCTGCTGAATCTGTAAAGCAGCTCATTAGACCTGATTCTTATAAGGAAAGTTTAAATGCTGCCATTACGAGCAGAATTCAGAAACAAGGACCTAATCTACAGAACACCAGCTACTTAATTCAGGAGCTGTAAAGCCCTGGCTGTGATATAAAGACCCTTATTAACCGTAAGAGCCTGTGTTAGATTAGGATCGGCTCTAAACACTGTAGGATGTTGGAGGATCTCCAGGAGCAGGACCTCTACAAAACTCATCTTTCTTTCTTTTTTATTTTTATTTTTTTTAACTATATGAATGCAAATATGTAATTAAATGTAGAAATCAGTGCCGAATATATACCGGATAACAACACAGTGAGGTAAGACTGAGGTACAGGATACCTCACTCTGTGTGTATTTATTTCTAAAGCACCTCAAAGAAAAAAAAATTCTTGAACATAGATCAGTTTCTTATCAAACCAATATCAGATGATTAAGTTTCTTTCTAGACATGTTTCTACGTATAATCTTATTCTGTTGCTACGTTTGCTCAAGCATTCGTGTATAGAATTAAAGCAAAATTACGAGCACAATATGTGTCTTCTATGTAAGGAATAAAACACTTCAGGGCATGCTGTCAGAGGAGAATAATCCATAACACGAAGGTGTGATGAAGTTACTGTTAACAGCCTGAACAGCACATCCTGAAGTGTTTTATTCCTCGTACACCACAGTAATATGCTAATTATTATACATTTTTTTATTTAATAAAGAACATGATGTTAAAGGTTATTTGTTTATGATTACAGTTGTTCTTTCTTTCTTTTGGAATGCCCACGAAATGTTAGTTCCTTTTATCACTTACGTTATAGCAGCTATAAATAGTCTCTCTTTTTTTTTTTCATCTCTCAAAGTTAGTAAGAGAAGCAACGATATAACGCGCGGTCATTCGAACGAGTAAGTTAATATAAACCCGCGAGTTCACGCCATGCCGTAATTACCGTAATTACCCGATTCCGTCTTGTAAAAAGCCTTCGCGTCCTCGTAGAACTCGTAATTACAACTTTTCTGAGCGCTCCGAGTCGTACCACCTGACCGCTGTAACGTCGTGTAGAAACATTCGAAACGTAGTTGAGTGGTTATCTTAAGCGGTGATATTTCTATTTAATAATTCGTATCATTGACTATTCTTAATGTCTTATTGATGCAAGATTCGTCTGAAAATAAACGAAAGGCATACGATGCAGTTTAATGTAGCTAGCACAGAGTCGGATAATCCTCTAATGGTCGCACAATTGCGTGAACAGCTTTGAACAAAACGTCCGGATTGTCATCGAGTGATTACGGTAACTCCGACATGACGTAAGCCTTACTCGACACCCTCGGACCAATCAGAATCAAGAATTCAAAACCGTCGTGCGTAAAAAATTTGGCGGAAAATCACTCGAATTGGCGAAATCGCACTCTTTCACGGTGATGTTTGTTGCTAAACGAGACCTTTTAGCTGTACTCATGTTCGACGTACAAAGTGGGCTTGGGCTGAACGCGTGTCGCGATGATGTCACACGACGTGTCAACTTCTTAGCTTGATTTCACAAAATGACGAAATCCTGGAGACGGGTATAGACCGTCTTTTACACGAGGACATGTCGGTTATTAATAGTGATAGACAGACTGTCAAGAAGCTGTGTTAGGTTTATTAACATCTTGTGTTCCTTCAAACCTACAACTCGTTTGTGGCAAAGAACCTTGGCCCATTTTTTTTAAAGGTTTTTTTGGTCCCAGAGTGAATATAGAGCGCTTAATGGAATCAAACCGAGACAAACCCCTACATATTGTGCTGCGCAGTGTGGAGGCAGTGTGTGTCGGTTGTAGCACGGATTTAGAGTGGGTCATATAATATAATTTCCTCCCTCATAATTAAATGAAATATAGTGCACCATATGGTAAGTAGAGAGTGAATCGAGCCTCAGGAATAGACTAGAGCAAAACTAAAACCACAATAACGAGCACATGGCAGCGTTGTCATGGCAGCCCGAGATGTGAAGCAGGACGAAATTGCGACTGCAGCCTAGGACTCATACGCACATGGACCATATACGGTGGCGATCGATATTCGAGAACAATTTCTTAAACGCTTCATTTTTCTGAGATGTTGTTAATCTTCATCGCTCTAAATTTGAAGATGAAAACTTTATTGATCCCACACTGGGGAAATCCCCTCGTTACAGCAGCTCAATTACACACACGCACAAAAAAAAAAAAAAAACACCGATAGGAAACAATACACATTAAATAGGAATAGAATTGAAAAAAATGTCGAAGAAAAATATATACGCTAGGAATAGAAAAGTAAGAATCAAATTAGTAAATAATAATAATGGTAATGTGTACACTATGAACACCTTAATGTATGTACAGATGAATACAAATATGAATATATACAGATGAGTAACACCTCGTTTATATACCGGTAAGTGATGAATGGATTATTGCACAGTTAGAGGTTGATCAACAAATAGTAATAAATGAATAAATGTTCATATTGCAGAATTATTGTGAATGTGTAGGCTGATGATGCAAATAAAAACTAGCAGTGCTACCATTACATGCTGTAGGGATTGAGGACCTGCGGTAGCGCTCCTTCTTGCACTGAGGGCTATTGCTACCAATGTTCTGCTAGCATGTTTAACATTAAATAACCAAGGCACTTGAACAAAAACCTTAGAGAAATCAAAATTAGAGAGCAGTAACCACTGTAGCACGAATTAAGATTACAACTTTTGTCATCTTTGAGGGTTACAGTTGTCAAAAAGTAGCAGGAAGTGCAGAGGCCCTTGCTTTGAATGACTTCAGGTTTACATTTTGTAACGAATCGGGACTGGAAGCGGATGCAGGTGCAGATCGCAGTCTTTATTGTACACGTAACTCTACAAACAAAAAGAAAACGCGCACTCAACAAGGCAACTGGAATCGTGGCACGAAACAAGGGCAGGACATGGAAACAAGACCGCTTAGCATGCTAACGCATTCTCCATACAAACTCACACTTGACATAACTAACATAAGCATCTACACTACAAACAATAATACTGCGCGCAGTGCACAGCCACAGAGGGGTTTAAATAGCCAACATAATCAAAGCTAAAGCATGGACACCTGGGGCAAGTTAAAGACATCCTCAAACATAAGTCAGTGTCTCAAGCAGGAAGCGAACGAACCAAAACAAAGTCATGTGTCCACTTAGACGCCGTGCCGCAGCGCCATATCCTGGCGGTGGCGTAACACATTTATTCATTTAGTAGATACTTTTATCCAAAGCGACTTAGAAATGAAGAAATACAAGCAAAGTGGAGAACAGTACAAGTAGTGCTACTGTACAAGATTTATAGCTGAGTTCTAGAGATGCAAAGTGCGCAGAGTCGAGGTATAAGAGCTAGAGTAAGTTTTTTTTTTTTTTAATAATGTAGGGTTTGGCATTTTAGGTGCGCTCTGGACTGAGGTCGGAAGTTCATTCCACCACTGAGAAACAGGTAGTGTGAAGGTTCTGGAAATGGACCTTGAGCCAGGCACTACGAGGTGTCGGTCGTTAACCGATCGCAGATTGCGTGAGGGAACGTAAACCTCAAGGAGAGTCTTGAGGTAGAAGGGTGTTGTTCCAGACAAGGTCAATTCCAGATCAATTCAAATCAAGGTCAGTTCACACTGTTGAACCGATTCCCCGTTGGCCAGTCTCCGCATTATCCTACGCTCTCGTGCATTTGTCTCATGGGGACGTCCCGCCTTTTCAGGGGACTTGAATGAATTAGTGTCATTGTAAAGCTGTAATGTTCTAGAAATCACAGATTCGGAACAACCAACTTCTCTTGCAATGGCTGATAGGGCCATCCCTTTGGACAAACTGCTGCCGCAGGGTTCCAGTCACCTTAGAGCGGCTCGCCATCTTGCGAAGTCAGTGAAAATTGGACACTTATCCTAACAGGAATGCTACCAGTTAAATAGGTTTCGACAGATCATTAAGGAAATTAGCACCAGGTACCAGATTAACACCAAGAACTAGGAGGTATCTGTAAGCGGTCTCCAATTTTGATCAGAGTACTTTTTCAAATGTCTCAATGTATTTAACTCATGAAATATGCTTAAACTGCCCTCGTACTGCTGAAGTCTAACTTCAAATAGATCTACGCAGTGACCTGGAAATTCTAGGTCGTCCTCGAATTTTGATCTCCACTGTACACGATAACACAACGTGTTTATAAAACAAAGTCTACGATCCGACGAGTGTCACACAACGGGACGTTGCGTTAAAATAACATGCACCTCCTTGTTCCTTCACCGTCTTGTACTGTAACACGCCGTATAAAGTCGTAGCGAGTTGTCAAAGCGTGTTTTCCGGCTCTCGTTTTAGATCTTCACCTTTGGCTGGAGGGAGGACATCAGGCCCGGGGACCCTCTGCACACCAGGAAGTTGTGTTTCGACGCCATCTCTCAAAGCAGCCCTGTCACTCTGTACGACTGCCACGGCATGAAGGGCAACCAGCACTGGAGCTACCGCAGGGTAACACGCACGCACACACACACACACACACACACACACAAACACACACAAAGATGCTGACACATGTTTACACAATAGTGTTCCTATACATCCTGGAAAATCTAGAAATGTATACACTTTATATTTTAGTCACAAGCTCTGGATTTCACTTCCCCATCACACCTGCAACTGTGAATCCATTTCAAGATTCAAAAGTTCTGTAAAAACTCATCTCTTCAGTCTTGCATATTCCCTGTGACAGGGTTACATAATACTGAATTATAATATGAGTTTTATGTATAGTATTGTATAATGTACATACAGCGGGGGAAATAAGTATTGAACGCGTCAACATTTGTTTCAGTAAATATATTTACAGTGAGACTATTCAGACATCAGTATTGACTCAAGAAATCCAGAAATATAAAGAATTCACAATGTTAAAGTCCATAAATGAAGTTATGTGTAATAAAGTGGAATGACACGGGAAAAAAGTACTGAACACGCTAACTGAAATGTATTTAATACTTAGTGGAGAAGCCTTTGTTTGTAATGACGGCTTCAGGACGCTTCCTGAATGAAGAGATTAATGTTCCGCAGTATTCAGGTGTGATTTTGGCCCGTGCTTCTAAACATATTTAATTCTTTAAATCTTGTTCAGTTGGATTCAAGTCGGGTGATCGACTGAGAACTGCGTTTTCTTAGTGTGGTCAACACTTTTTTCCCCGGAAAATCGAAGCTGCTGAGGGATCGACTGTTGAGAGCCGCTGTAATGTAAGATGAGAACAGGAACCAACTTGTTTTGTGGACGTTCTACTACATTAACTATAACCATAATCGGATAAAAAGTCATTCTTAATGGGAAAAAGTTAGCGCTGTGGCCAAAGAGGAATCAGTTTGAGTTGGAGTTTCATCTGGTAGCTGTAACTGTGCTTCATCACACCAACTCACGATTGATTATTTTCCTATAACGGCGTGACCGCAAGTGTTTTATCACGTACATCTACAGTACATACATGATACATGTTAATAAATGCATGATACATGTTAATACACTCATGAATACATGATACATGTTAATACATTCATGATACATTTTAATACATACATGAGACATTTAATACATACATGATACATGTTAATACACTCATGAATACATGATACATGTTAATACACTCATGAATACATGATACATGTTAATACACTCATGAATACATGATACATGTTAATACACTCATGAATACATGATACATGTTAATACATTCATGATACATTTTAATACATACATGAGACATTTAATACATACATGATACATGTTAATACACTCATGAATACATGATACATGTTAATACACTCGTGATACATTTTAATACATACATGATACATGTTAATACACTCATAAATACATGATACATGTTAATACACTCATGAATACATGATACATGTTAATACACTCATGATACATTTTAATACATACATAAGACATTTAATACATACATGATACATGTTAATACATACATGATACATGTTAATACACTCATGAATACATGATACATGTTAATACACTCATGAATACATGATACATGTTAATACATTCATGATACATTTTAATACATACATGAGACATTTAATACATACATGATACATTTTAATACATACATGAGACATTTAATACATACATGATACATGTTAATACACTCATGAATACATGATACATGTTAATACACTCATGATACATTTTAATACATACATGATACATTTAATACATACATGATACATGTTAATACACTCATGATACATTTTAATACATACATGATACATTTAATACATACATGATACATTTAATACATACATGATACATGTTAATACACTCATAAATACATGATACATGTTAATACATTCATGATACATTTTAATACATACATAAGACATTTAATACATACATGATACATGTTAATACACTCATGATACATTTTAATACATACATGATACATTTAATACATACATGATACATGTTAATACACTCATAAATACATGATACATGTTAATACACTCATAAATACATGATACATGTTAATACACTCATAAATACATGATACATGTTAATACATTCATGATACATTTTAATACATACATAAGACATTTAATACATACATGATACATGTTAATACACTCATGAATACATGATACATGTAAATACATGTGTTATGCGGCACGCAGGAGAGTCACTGCAGTAATATCAATAACATGGTGCAATACACACAAACGGCAGGTCTGCAGTAGTTTTTATAGATTAACCAGCCACACGCCGAACCCTAACCCTAACCCTTCTTTGATAGATTAACTTTATATAACTCCTGAGTTAGGTAAGGACAGATTTCTTCAGTAAAGTCAGTATCGAGTCTCTACCGAGAAACAAATGAATCTCAACAACGAAAAAAAAAAATTAATTAATGAACTCATTTGAGCTGCATAACGCTGTACTGTAATTACGCTTCCGCTCCCACTTCACAGAGACGCATTATCAAGGGTGGAAAGATAAATAACATACCCCAGTGATCCAGTTTTACAGCGTATTTTTATGTGAAATATGCACGCCGCCTCGCTCGGAGCGTGCTCAATAACGCCGAGCTCTTCGTGGCATTGCTGCAGGCTTAGAGCAGGAGCCGGAGCAGGTGGATGCTTTATTACGAAGAAGCCAGCGCAGCCGTGCTCTCTGCTCCGAGCGCACATTACAGCTCGCCCATAAATGATGGAGGCTGATGCGGTGGCCGTGTTCCTCCAGCCTCCCAGCAAGATAATATAAGCGAACAGCCAGCTATTTCCTCTCTCCGAGGGCACCAAGGGCCCGACTAGAGAAATCACCGTCATTGTAGGATAGGTCAATGACGGCACCGCACAAAGCCAATATACACTTGAAAGGACAGAGGTGGAGGCTGGTGGCGGAGGAGCCTGAGGCACACGGAGCAATAAATCAACCGGGAGAGAGCAGAAGAGAGCTTCAGCCCGTGCCTTGAGGCATCTTCTTCTCTTACCTTTCCTTCCCCTGTCTCTGCTTTATATTTGCACTTCCTTACATGTATATATACACACACATATACACATCTCTCTCTCTCTCTCTCTCTCTCTCTCTAACTCTGTGTGTATGCACTGTTACTGGTGCTTTCACTGAGATTTCTCACTAGGTTGATTCCCAAGCTCCCAACTTCAAACCATGAAATGAAGTAAGCTCTAATGATTAAGGAGGAGTTTAAAAAAAAGAAATAAACGAAGGTTTTGGTCCCTCAGGTCCATCCCTGTAATCTGACTGAAGGGGAACGGAAGA
>CM022755.1:35548753-35631253 GCA_012411365.1 Ameiurus melas
TAACCAGGAACTGTGGGGATTATCCAGGGTTCGGAGAACCTCCTAGAGTTCGACTTCACCCCTCCTAACCAAGATTTTCTTAATACTGTGTTGATTAAGGTCATCATGCATAAATCATCCGGCTACCATAGACCCAGACTCCTTTTATAGGGCGCCATTACATTTGCCCTCGTTGAATAGCTAGTCTTATTTGACTTAATCTATGGATTTGTTTTGGATTGGTCTCTTTAAGTCAGGAACACCACGTTTCCTGTTTAAATGCTTGATAAATGAGGCCCGACGTCAAGAGGAACAGGACTCACCTTTGGACTGCCCAGAAAAGGGTTCAGAGATGATTGCTTCACTCACACCACTAGAGAAAGTTGCCTCACGGGCCCAACAATGGCGGCAGCTTTGAACTCACGACCTTCCGATCAGTAGTCCCAACGTCTTAACCGCTGAGCTACCACTTCCCTAACATCTCTATCTCTGACACCATCCTGGAGTCATGACCAGGACTCTGGGTCCTCATTGCTGGCTTCTGTGCGACACGGGAAGAATCAGCGGCCTCGGATCCTGAATCGGCTGGGCCGAGTTGTTCATTTCGCCTCTAAAATGAGACTGAGGCTGCGTCCTGGGCTTCGTATGTTTACCAGTGTGGGCGTTTGCAATTAGCAAGCAGTTTAGACTGCAGTGTCTGGGTCACATTTGACTGAATCATGGTCTAAATCTGCCAGTCGAGAGCGCCGTGTCAGCATCGGTGTCACCACGCAGTCGGCACGAGAGAGAGAGAGAGAGAGAGAGAGAGTGATGTCCGAGCCAGACAATGATCGATGCAGAGGCAGCGAGCAAATAATTAGTGCGCCTGTCTTTGGGGTCCAGGGAATTCAGAAGCATAAGGCTTGCAGCATGAGGTGTATCGTGGAAGAACAAGAGGTCCGTTATTCCAAGCTGTGTGTTAGCAGAAATCTAGCTAAGTTGGCAGACCAAACGAAGAACAAGGGATGGTATGGTAGAGAAAACCAGTGAGAGTGGTATCTACTCGGTTAGATCTTGGATACCCTGAACGGATAAGTGCTGAGGGAGACCCATCAGAACATATCAGGCTCAGAAATGGGACCATATGGTATGATGAGAGAAAACTACTCCGTCACAGTGGTAGCGCTGAGGGAGACCTGTCTTGGTGCAGAACGGTGAACAGAGGGAAGCTCCGACTTCAACCCCAGTATCGCAAGTTAGCAGAATTCAGCTGAGTCATCAGGTTCAGTAGTGGGACCATGTGGTATGGTGTGAGAAAACCATTCAACCATGCTAGCAGTGTGTAGCCTCAGAGCCACTGCTCGGCGTTTTACGGTAGGAGATGTGAAATAATCTGACGAAGAGCACAGAGTTCCATAGCATTTTACTAGAAAAGAGCTCATAAAGTATGAAAAAAATCCAAAAAGTCACCGTGGCAGACGAGAAGAGAGGAAATAACAGGAGGCTAACTCCAGCTCTGGAGCTGCTGCAGGTCAGCTGTAGCGACAAGCCGCTGAGCAGGTAAGTATGGTGCTCGCGTGGTCCGACGTGCACGACGTGAGAAGAAGGAAGTGAAAGAAGGCTCTGTGACAGCAGCGTTTTGTTGAAAAGACTGCATCATGCAGTGCCCTGCATTAATATTGGCACCCTTGGTAAATATCAGCAAAGAAGGCTGTGAAAAATTCGCTTTATTGTTTAATCTTTTGGTCTTTTGTTTAAAAAAAATTCTCTGCTCTCATGGATATCAAACAAAACACAAGTTTATAAAAAATATATATATATATTTGCTAAATATAGGTGTGCGACAATTATTGGCACCCTTTTAGTCGATACTTTGTGCTACCTCCCTTTGCCAAGATAACAGCTCTGAGTCTTCTCCTATAACGCCTGATGAGGTTGGAGAATACATGGCGAGGGATCTGAGACCGTTCCTCCAGATCCTTCACATTTCGAGGTCCACGCTGGTGGACTCTCCTCTTCAGTTCACTCAACAGGTTTTCTATGGGGTTCAGGTCAGGGGACTGGGATGGTCAGGGCAGGACCTTGATTTTTTTAGTCAATAAACCATTTCTGTGTTGATGTTGATGTATGTTTTGGATCATTGTCCAGCTGGAAGATCCAACCACGGCCCATTTGAAGCTTTCTGGCAGAGGCAGTCAGGTTTTCTTTTGATATTTGATAGAGTCCATGATGCAATGTATAATAACAAAATGTTTTTTTGTTAGATTTATGTGTTAATGCGTCAGTGATTGAACGTTTTATTTACCCAGTTGCTCTGTCAATGTAAACATGAATGTGATATACCTGTGATTAGACTGTCTTTTAGTAAAAAAAAAAACTCTTTCCCACACGTTTTGAAGCATTTCTAAGGGGAAACAGGATCATTCTCAGAAAAATATAGATTAAGTAAGGTTCAGTTAGGGACATTTCAAATGAATACTGTCATTATAATTCTGGACACGGATTTTCCGCTGACCATCTGACACATGACAGCTCATCAGTTTTCACAATTTATCTCCAGAGCTGGGTTTTGAAAATGTCTTTTATTGCAGATACTGTATTCAGGATGCATGTGTGTATATGAGGTTTAACTGCAATTAAATTTAGAGCTATTTTCATCTGGTGCTTCTTTTATTAGTCTAAATGAAGTGCTGTATGGGGTGCTATGATTATACAGACTAGTGTTTGGGTCAGACTTGGTACCAGAGTGCCATTCTCGATCATTAGAGGATAAACGGGGCTCATTCAGAACTAGGGGCAATTTAGATGAACTAATCCGCCTACTGAAATGTTTTTGGGAGATGGGAGGAAACCAGAGAACCTGGATTAAACCCACACGGACACGGGGAGTACGTGTGAGCTGCAGGATCAACCCCCAGAGCTGTGAGGTATGCACTGTACCACTATGCCACGCTGCAGAAAATGTTTATAACTCAAACTGCCATTCTCATGTATCAGAAAATGTACAGATTTATGAACTCACGTGCCTTCTTTTCACTCTGAGTTAGTCTGAGGTTGGGTCTAATTCAACTGAAACGTTCATGACTTGACAAGTCCACCAGAGGGCAGTACACTGACAAAACGATCAGCATGAACATTAAAACTACCTGCCAAATATTGTGTAGGTCCTCCTTGTGCCACTAAAACAGCTCGGACCCGTCGAGGCGTGCACTCCACAAGTCCTCTGAAGGTGTGCTGTGGTATCGGGCACCAATACATTAGCAGGAGATCCTTTACGACCTGTAAATTGGGCGGTGGGGCCTCCATGGATAGGACTTGTTCATCCGGCACATCCCACGGATGCTTATCAGAGCCAGCATGAACTTTTTCAGCAAGTTGTGCTAGAGTAGCTCTTCTGTAGGATTGGAACAGACGGGCTAGCATTCGCACCCACTTGCATCAATGAGTCTTGGGCGCCCATGACCCTGTCATCGGTTCACCGGTTGTCCTTCCTTGGACTACGTTTGGTAGGTACTGACCACTGCACACCGGGAACACCCCACAAGACCTGCGGTTTTGGAGACGCACTGACCCAGTCGTCCAGCCAATGTGGCCCTTGTGGATCCTTACAGTGCGCTTGCCCATTTTTCCTGCATCCAACACGTCAACTTCGAGAACTGACCGTTCACTTGCTGCCTAATAAATAAATACACCCCACCCCTCGACAGGTGCCGCTGTAACGGGATAATCACCTGTCAGTGGATATAACGTTATGGCTGATCAGTGTATACTTCACATTTTTATAGAAAACCAAGGTCAGTTAGATAACTTGTGCTGTTGCAGTTGAAACAACCAGTAAGTCATCTGTATTTCTCTTTCAAGCAGATGCACATGTATTTCTTCATGGCTAGACAGCTGTGTGTAGCCATAATCCTGAGCAAACCGATGTAATAATATCCGTGTGCTCAGCCCAGTATCCGTGTGTGTTTAGTGGTGAGATTACGTGGCGCATACTCATTCACTCGCTCACTCACTTCAACTTTTGCCTGCAGCAGTAAAACAGCTTCTTCTTGGGATTCACGATTCACGACTCGCTTGAATGAGTCGATTCTTTCGAACAAACCCGATTAATTGAATCGAACTGCGTTTGGCTTGATCACTCAGAGCTTTATCCAGAACAAGAGCTTTGACGTAACTCATTAGCTCATTGTCAAGCCTGAAGTATATCGAATTAAGAGAAAATTCTCATCCTAACCCTTTCAGGCTGTCCGTTTGCCCGTATAAATAAATCATTTAAAACAAATAAAACCTCATTTTGTGTTATTCCTTGCAGATGAAGTGGCGTTAATAGTTCACAGTGCATCTTAACACCGAACGTCCACGTGTAAGGTCCCCTTGACGTCCTACGGACATTCACAGGACATCCAGCGGCCATTCGGGACGCTTAGGGGACTTTCGCTGAAATGAGCACATTCGGTAGTGTTATGATTTGATGTCCTCTGACGTTCTCGGAACGTCCGCCAGTGAACGCTATAAACCGGACCAAATGCGGACCTAAGTGGACGTTCGGAAGGTCCAGGGGATGTCCCCTGCTTGCTGGGATAATAGGCGTTAAACAGAAATGACCCTAAACTAAATACAACACAGTATCTCATGTCATTGAACCGCACCAAAACAGCCTCTGTACAGGAAAGACTGCTCAACTTAAAACCTACAATGTTCCCTCTAAGTTAGTGTCCTCCATTGCTGCGTTCACGAATATGACAATTGGAAATCGCAGTTGTAGATTGTCGTCGAAAAAGCTCCCGATGGTCAACACATTTTTGGCGTTTGTTTGTTTGTTTGTTTACGTGCACGAGCCCGGTGTTAGCAGTGCACTGCATATCAGAGAATTCCCACTTTGAAAATATTCAACGTGAAAAACTACACAATTCGAGACAAAGTCTGAGTTGAGAGGACGAAAGTGTTTCAGTGGGTTGCGTCACAGCCCGACACTTCAAGGGTCCCTGATTCGACCCTGAGCTCAGGTTCCTGTCTGTTTGGTGTTTCACATGTTCTCCCGTGTACGTGTGGGTTTCCTCTAAATTGTGTCTAGGTGTGAATGCCCTCGTGTGTGTGTGTGGTCTCCTACGATGGAATGACATCAGATGCCCTTATCCAGAGCGCCTTAAAGAATAGGGGTGCGACGATCCATCGATTTGGATCGATATACTGATCGAATAACCGACGACCCGATGTATCGCCGCAACGCCTAAACGTCGGTGAGTGTACAGTTTTTACGCTGGTATGTTATTTAGGACACTCTAATTCCAGTCATGTCCCCACGGTTACGTTTAAGGTCATCACGGGTCCTTCTTCGCATTCGAATATGTAGCATATCAGCGAATGCATCCTGATACTGGTTCACTAAAACTTTCTTTTTTTTTTAATTAAAGTGCTAATTTAAGTACTTCAGGGAGAGGTAGGTCTTTAGACGTCGTTTGAAGACCTCGGGTGACTCAGCACCTAGGGGATGTTCATTCCACCACCAAGGTGCCAGAACAGAGAGGAGTCTTGATGGATGTCTTCCTTATACCCTGAGAGATGGTGGGACTAGTCGAGCGGTGCTAGAGGATCCGAGAGTATGTGGTGCAGTGCGGGGTGTGATAAGTGATTTGACGTAAGTGGGTGGTCCGTTTTTTAGCTTTGTAGGCAAGTATCAGAGTTTTTAATCTGATGCAGCAGATACAGAAAGCCAGTGGAGGAAGAGAAGCGATGGGGTGGTGCAGATCGAATGGCGCTCAGAGGCAGAGTTGCAGTAGTCCAGTCTCGAAATGACAAGGGACTGAACAAGCACCTGAGTGGCCTGTGTGGATAGAAATGGGAAAATCCTTCTGATATTGTAAAGGAGAAATCAGCATGATGATTAATGTTAGAGGAAAGGGACAACTGATTGTCCATGGATACCCCGGTGCCAGAATGTGAGATCCGAGAGGTCTAGGGAGATAAACAAGATCCTGACGCACATATGATGTAATATATTCATTTAACAGAAACTCTAGGTGGACCTACAGGGGACGGTTTTTCGCTGTACACCATCAGCCGGTCAACATGTTCACATGCACATTACATAGGGCCTAATCTTGAACGTTAACATCCCAAAACAACCCCCGAGAAGCATTCCCTGATCCCCGATTTCAGATACTGAAATCTGTGACAACATGACCTCATTCAGATTCAGAATTAATAACTTCCATGGCTCAGAACATAAGCACCGTGCATCTTCTATACCGCTTACTCCTTTTCAGGGTCGCGGGGGAACCTGGAGCCTATCCCAGGGAGCACCGGGCACGAGACGGGGTACACCCTGGACAGGGTGCCAGTCCATCGCAGGGCACAGTCACATACACACTCACACACGCATTCATACACTATGGACACTTTAGACATGATCAGCCTACCATGCATGTGTTTGGACTGGGGGAGGAAACCGGAGTACCCGGAGGAAACCCCCGGTGCACAGGGAGAACATGCAAACTCCATACACACACACACACACACACACACACACACACACACACACACACACACACACACACAGGGAAACGGTGGGAATCGAACGCCGGACCCTGGAGGTGTGAGGCGCACGTGCTAATGAGTTTATTGCTGGTGAATCGTTTGTTCTGAATGACTCGTTCAAACACAGAGCCGATTCGCTCGCGACTCCCTCTCAGTACAGGGAAGCGTGGAAGAATCACGAAGGGCTAGCACTGAGCCTGCAGCTAGCTCTGGGTGCTTTTAGGACTTCGTTTACGATCGTGGCAACACCACAGCGTGCACAATGAGGCTGAAAATCGGATTCATCCTCCGGAGTTTATTAGTAATCGGCACATTTTTGGGGCTGGTGTTGCTCTGGTCCTCTCTGTCTCCAAAACTGGGGGATGAAACCCCCTTCGGCAAATTCGTGAGTGCTTCCTTCGCTTATTCTCTCCTGTTCGGTCCTGTCGTTCTTTTACTGGGGAACAAACTCGGGAGCCGCGTGCGTTCCGCCCGTTTTAGCTCGACAAACGTCCACATGCTAGTGTCGTTGTCATGGAGATAGCTGTTTCGGCTAGCCGTCAAATACGAATAACAGATTCATCTGTTTAATAATAATTAAAAGAAAGAGTTACAGTGAATGTATATCCGTGCTCAGAGCGCGTTTGAACAAACCCGTGCGTTATCATTCGTGTTACTGTTATATTCTCTAGATAGTTTGTTTAGCTAAACATGCTAAGCTAAGATGCATCATCCAGGAGCCAGTCAACCCGGAAGTGTGTCCTCTAACTATGGGGAAGAGAATTCAACACGTGTTAATACTGACGTGTTTAATGCGAGTTTGGAGGAAACCGGAGAACCCGTGAGGAAACCCAGACAGACAACGAGAGAACCCGTGAGGAAACCCAGACGGACACTGAGAGAACCCGTGAGGAAACCCAGACGGACACTGAGAGAACCCGTGAGGAAATCCAGACGGACACTGAGAGAACCCGTGAGGAAACCCAGACGGACACTGAGAGAACCCGTGAGGAAATCCAGACGGACGCCGGGAGAACCCGTGAGGAAATCCAGACGGACGCCGAGAGAACCCGTGAGGAAACTCCAGACGGACGCCGAGAGAACCCGTGAGGAAACCCAGACGGACGCCGAGAAATCCTTGAAGAAACCCAGACGGACGCCGGGAGAAATCTTGAAGAAACCCAGACGGACGCCGAGAGAACCCGTGAGGAAACCCAGACGGACGCCGAGAGAACCCGTGAGGAAACCCAGACGGACGCCGGGAGAACCCGTGAAACTCCACATCGCTCAGGACGATGTTCGGTTCCGTCCCTCCTGTACAACTCGATTAACCGGGAGATTTCCATCTTCTTATTTTAGACATCTTAAATGCCTTTTTTTTTTTTTTTAAGTAATAACTTTTTACTTATTCCCCTCACATAGTATTAATTAATGATGAGTTGAGCAGTAAGGTGTTGAGGAATAAGTTGTGATTAAGAATACTGCTGTGTGTGTGTGTGTGTGTGTGTGTTTGCGCGCGCTATCAGTAAGGCGGCGTCATCAAGTGGCACAGTATTGTAATCATGGCGTTAATCATATCTCAGAAAGCTGTGTAACCTGGTTAATCATATTCCAATCATCACAGAACAGACTGACTGCTTACAGGTGTATACTGTATCTCTCTCTCCCTCACACACACACACCGCACACACACACACACGCCTCGGACAAGAAAATTAAAGCAAAAATCTGTCAATCAAGTAAATTTGCATTCGTCTTAAGAAGTATCAAATCACTCTCTGATGTTGTTTTTATGGGAGAATTAGTCTGTTCGCCTGTGATGTAATATCTCCCTTCATGTAATGACACCAGCGTGGCGTTTCTCTTAATCATGTAGAAGGGGTGTGTGTGTGTGTGTGTGTGTGTGTGTGTGGTTTTAAAATCATCACTTCATATACTTAATAAGCTTCTTGTACTTATTATTTACAACACGTTCACATTCACGCTCTGCACGTTTACTCCGCCGCCGTGCGTGTTCTTTCTCTTTTCTTCTTTCCCCCGTGATCACACTCGAGAGCCTGAGGTTTGTTTCCTGCTCGGCTCCAGTTTGAGAAGGAGATCAGTTTACAGTTCATACGGAGGTGCGGGAGAAAGTGGTTCGTTCGCCATGCATGTTTTTGAGAGAATCTTTTCCTGGAGTTTCTTTAAAGCAAATACGAGCACGTGTGCTTCTGTTTCTACAGGTACAGCCGTTTCTTCTCCTAGACAGGCTTTGTTTATTGAAATTTTTGAAATCTGTGAGTTAGTCATGAACGGTATAACATCGAAAGCACTGACCGGTGAAGTGATTAACGTTGGTTATCTCGTTACAGCGACACCTGTCGAGGGGAGTGTGTGGGGGGGGGTATTTATTTATTTATTTATTTATTTATTTATTTATTTATTTATTTATTAGGCAGCAAGTGAACAGTCAACTTCGAGAACCGACGTGTCGGAAGCAGGAAAAATGGGCAAGCGTGAGAGCAAGTGTAGCACACCTTTCTATCAGAGCCAGAATGAACTTTTTCAGCAGCTCTTCCGTGGGATCGGACTGGACGTGTTCGATTTCCATTCCCATTTGCGTTCGCTTGTTTAGCGGACGCTTTTATCCAAAGCGACTTACAAATGAGGAAATGCAAGCAAACCTATTTATCGAGCGGAGAACAGTGCAAGTAGGGCTACTATGCAAGATTTATAATCGAGTTCTAGAGAAGCAAAGTGCGCAGAGTCGAGGTGTAAGAGCCCGAGTCATTTATTAATTTTTAAGTAGAGAAAGGATAATGTAGGGTCGGTGTTTTAGGGTTTAGTTAAGTGCTCAGAGAAGATGCGGGTCTTTTAGCCGTTTTTTGAAGATGCCGAGAGGTCGGAAGTTCATCCCAACACTGAGGGGGACCGTTAGTGTGAAGGTTCTGGAAAGGGAGCTTGCGCCACGCTGAGTAGGCATTACTAAGCGTTAACCGATCGCAGGTTGCGTGAGGGAACGTAAACTTTAAGGAGAGACTTGAGGTAGGGGGGCGCTGTTCCAGACACGGTCGTGTACGTGAGCATCGAGGCCTTGAATTTGACACGGGCGGCTAAAGGACGTCAGTGGAGGGAGATGAAGAGGGGTGTGACGTGGGTTCTGTTGGGCTGGTTGAAGACGAGGCGTGCTGGTGCATTCTGAATCATCTGAAGGGGTTTGATGGAGCTGGCTGGGAGGCCCGAGAGTAGTGCATTGCAGTAGTCCAGTTTTGAGATGACAAGAGCCTGGACTAGTATCTGTGTAGCCTGTTCAGTGATCTAGGGTCTTGATGTCGTACAGGATGAACCTACAGGACCGTGCAGTTGCTGAGATGTGGTCTGTAAAGGTCAAGCTGTCCTCAAGAATCACCCCAAGGGCCAATTTGGCCCTTGCAGATCCTTGCAGTACACTTGCCAATTTTTCCTGCTTCCAACACACGGACTTCGAGAACTGACTGTTCACTTGCTGCCTAATGAGTAAATATCCCACCCTGCGAATCAGGTGCCGCTGTAACGAGATAATCAACGGTATTCACTTCACCCATCGCACATTGTACACAGCTACATTTGAGAGCAAAATATTTACTCCCTCCTTGGTTTCTCCATGAAAAGGATTCAAAATATACTTTTATTAAAAAATTTATCCACACCAAAAAAAAAAAAAACCTTTTGGGGGTGAAATGTGTTTCTGCAACACCGAGCCAATCGGCGAAAGAGCAAGAAGAAAGGAGAGAACGCCATGGGTATTTCTCATTTCTTATTTGTGCATCCTCGTTTCCTTTCCTCGCGTCTTAGCTCCACCCTTTAAATATTTCATTCTTGAGTTAAAGTTAATAGCCCCACAGCATTAAAATAAAAGTCCAAAACATGCTTTAAAGTGTATATGGGTATGTCAAATATGTTCCGACATCAATACAGTCTACACTTATAATAACTTCATGCAGTATACTTTACATTTATGGGTGGTTGGAGTTCCCAACATTTTCCCAACAGATTGTGGCAGATGTAAAGGAGGAGGGGAATTTATTTATATATATATATATGTATGTATATATACATATATATACAGTGCCTTGCGAAAGTATTCGGCCCCCTTGAACTTTTCAACCTTTTGCCACATTTCAGGCTTCAAACATAAAGATATAAAATTGTAATTTTTTGTGAAGAATCACCAACAAGTGGGACACAATTGTGAAGTGGAACGAAATCTATTGGATATTTTAAACTTTTTAGCAAATAAAAAACTGAAAAGTGGTGCGTGCAAAAAATTATTCGGCTCCTTTACTTTCAGTGCAGCAAACTCACTCAGAAGTTCAGCGAGGATCTCTGAATGATCCAGTGTTGTCCTAAATGACTGATGGTGATAAATAGAATCCACCTGTGTGTAATCAAGTCTCTGTATAAATGCACCTGCTCTGTGGGTTCTCAGGGTTCTGTTGAAAGCGCAGAGAGCATCATGAAGAGCAAGGAACACACCAGGCAGGTCCGTAATACTGTTGTGGAGAAGTTTAAAGTCGGATTTGGATACAAAAAGATTTCCCAAGCTTTAAACATCCCAAGGAGCACTGTGCAAGCGATCATTTTGAAATGGAAGGAGTATCAGACCACTGCAAATCTACCAACAACAATCAGTCGTACACTGCACAAATCTGGCCTTTATGGAAGAGTGGCAAGAAGAAAGCCATTAGTAATGACTTCAAATTATCCTGTGATGAAGAAATTAAGGACTGTATTTTTTTGCTTGCCGTATATAAAGAATCTATAGTAAAAGGAGAATTCCCGGACTCGTTAAGGCAAGGTGTCATTACGTTAATTCCAAAACCGAATAAAAATATTCTTCACTTAGAAAATCGGAGGCCTATTAGTCTTTTAAGTGACGATGCTAAAGTGTTTGCCCACGTAAGTGTCGAACACGGTAACATTTTTTTTCAGTTAATATATTTTCCAATGAGAATATTCACATGAAATTTTCACCAGACCTCAGTGTTTAGTCAAGAAATCCGCAAATATAAAGAACTCGCAACATTAAAATTCATAAATTAAGTTATGTGTAATAAAGTGGAATGATACGGGGGGGATATTGAACGCACTAAGAAAAAGCAGTTCTCCATGTCAAGGTAAGGTAAGGAACCAGCTGAAATCCGTAAGTAATTATACCCCCTATCTGTACAAATTAATATCAGCTGGATTAGTAAAATGATGGTCTATAAAATGGGTTTTTGTTACCAAGGTGTCACACTAGAAACATCTCATGATGGGCGAAAGCAAAGCGTTCACCTAAGACCTTCGCAACCTTACTGTTGTGAGAGATTTGGAATGAATTATTAATGAACATTTTATCTTTCAAAATATCGAATGATTTGAACGGTTTCTTCAAGCTTATGAGATTTTACTGTTTTTAGTTGAAGCATTAAACTCGCTTTCCAACTTCAGTCCCCAGAGGATAATGACGAATATTGGCTGAACTTCTTACTGAGAGAAAGTACATCTAATCAGTACGGGATGTTATGGGAAAGCTTCCTGGTCAGAATTCGAGCTAGAGCAAATCCAAACTTGAAGGAGCTGTGTGTGTGTGTGTGTGTGTGTGTGTGTGTGTGTGTGTGTGTGTGTGTGTGCGCGTTTTGTCTCAGAACGTTCAGAGGTGAACTGATCATCTGATGTGGCAACTCGAAGCCTATAAACTCAGATTAATTGTTAAAAATCCAGGATATGACTGACGTCCAGACAATCGATGAGGATAATCCTCTGACGCGCAGCCATATATGGAAATGTTCTAAATGTATCTACGCCTTAACCAATCAGAATCGTTCAAGAGCGCCGTACGCGAGAGTGAAGCTGACTTCTGCTGATGAAACTGCCAACTGGTCTTCAGTAAAATTCCCCTCAGGCAATCGTATCTCTCGACTCCTGGTCTTCGTCGATCATATCCGGGTCTTTTAACTGTAAATTCCTCTACAGTGTTATTTGAATTCCGAACCGTTTGTACGTGAGATTGAAGTTACGCAGTGTCGGTTCTGTTGTTTTTTTACCTAATTACGTCGTCACCTTCGTTGACCGTTACGACACTCTCTCTCGATTTTCAGGAAGCAAGAGACGCCCCGAACCCCGTCCCGAACCTTCCGAACGACGCCAGGGATCAGTTCAAGGCCGTGGTGCCTTGGCCTCATGTAGAAGGAGTGGAGGTCGACCTGGAGGCCATCAGGCAGAGGAACGGAGGAGACAAGCCCAACCCGAAGCTCGGACCTCAGGACCAGCAGAACATCATTCAGAAGCAGTATGTCACGTTTAAACCCCACACTAATATCTACTCGGACCCGGTTCTGCGCAGAGGGAGCCTGGGCAACTTCGAGCCCAAAGAGCCTGAACCTCCAGGGGTCCCCGGAGGGCCGGGAGAGGGCAGCAAGCCGTTCGTTCTTGGATCCGAGTATAAGGACTCGGTGCAGGACAGCATTAAGGAGTTCGGATTCAACATGGTGGCCAGCGACATGATCTCTCTGGACAGGAGCATCAGTGACTTACGGCATGAAGAGTGAGTATCAGTGACCCCCCCCCCGAGATATGCATTTTTTTTTAACTGTCTAGATACAATCAAATTAACTCATGGAGCATCAGCTCTTTTTTCTTCTTCCTTCTTCTTCTTCTTCTTCTAACAACTTCTTTCTTCTTCTTCTTCCAGCAACCTCTTAGAAATTCTTATTTCGTCTTTTACACATCTACATACTTCCGGGGCTTCAGTGTGGCTAGAATGATGCAGCTTCTTTTTTTAAAAAAATAAAATAATAAAAAAAAAAGTTCTACCACCAATATTTTCCCTCCATAAAAGATGCATGAAAAAAAGAAACATTAAGCTTTTCCAAAAAAAAAAAAACTAAAAAAAACCAAAAGTGCTAAACGATGCCTTGTACTCGCAAATTACATGCCAAACAAGAAGATTTACATCGTTTTGAATAAGTCACACAAGCCGCTCTCTTGTTTTTTCCGCCTCTAAAGCTACAAAGAAAAACAAAGTCCCCGTGAGCAGACTTGGGTTTTCTCTGCATTATCGGTGATGATGAATCTAATCTAGAGAGCAAGCCAGGCTAGTTAGCAAATATAGGCTTTGAGTTCGAGCGTTTGTTACAGGCACAGTGAGCAAATCTTTTGGAACTCCTCCTCATGCAGCGTCAGAAGAACGCCAGGGCGTGCGCTATGCCCAGGTGAGAAAAGGGCAGGTATTTCCACCTGAGCAGGACTGGCGACATTCCCAGTCACTCCTGAGCACACGGCTTTAATCTTCGACAAGTCCAATCACTAAAACCAGGTGTTCTCAAACCGCTCCATAAGCCGTGATTAAGCACCTCGGCCGACGGGAGACTTTCTCCTGATCGTTTCTCCTTTCGGAAACTTTCGTGAATCTGAAGGGAACGTTTAACGTCGGCATTTCTAACATTACTAAAAGAGTGATGAAATAAGGCCCTGTGGTAAATTTTCTGCAGCCATTTAAACATTATAATATTTATTTATATATATATATATATATATATATATATATATATGCATCAAAATGACTTTGTCCACGTGTACGTTCTTCATGATGAATAGCGACTCGAATTGTGTCTGATGTACCGTCCACTCGATTGTGTGCTGGAGTCCTCCAGTAAAGCTCCGTCTCATTGAGTTTGCATTTATGGCGCTTTTGAACTTTGGCTGAGCGCTCACGCTGTTTGTAGACGTTAAACCACACCTCGTTTTCAAACCACCACCTTTCCATCATTTTGCATAATGCCATTGCTTGCAGGCATGAAAACGTTGAGCGGGTCAGTAAGAACAGTGTCAGTGCTCAGATTGTGACCCTTAATGCTTCTATAAATCCCCCTTTATGAGCTGCTTTATTGTCTCTCTCTCTCTCTCTCTCCAACTTTTCTTGGGAATATCAGGAATATCTGACTGTAATTACATTCCTAACACACCAGACAAGGACCGAAGAGACGAAAATGAGCGATGGTCTGTTTTGTAGCACTTTTGGAAGCTGTACCACGCCGGAAACAATGCGTCTGCCATTACAGTGGTTTATCCAGCGTAATGCGAACACGGTGCAAATCCAACCTTGTGAATTAGTTTGGCGTGCAGACCTAACTCGAATCCTGGAGCGTCGATTAAACTTGGACGTGGAGTTTCTTTCCACGCGTTTCTCTGTGAAACGGGATATTCGTGAGAAATCCGTGCAGGAAGTGAACCGAACATGCCCTGCAGTCGTACGGGATTTCACCGGGGGTTTTTTTGCTTTGTTTTTTGCGATCGTTGCGGCCAAAAACGCTCGATTTTCCTGCTGCTTTTTTCAAAACGTGCGATGCAACTTGCAGAGGTTGGGTTTGTTTTTTGTGTGTGTGTGTGTGTGTGTGTGTGTGTGCGCGCTTTACCAACAAACGTCACTGTAAAAAACGGCGGTTTTTGGTCGCAGCGTGTTTTACACTGAATGCAAATAAGTTGTTTATATATTTATGTCGTCATTTATTTGGAGGTGGTTTATTATTTCATTTCTGATTAGCGAATGAAAGGGTTGTCAGCTCTACATCTGTGGCCTTGGGTGGGAGGGGCATATACTTTCTCTTGCTCTCTCTCTCTCGTTCCCCCTCCCCCACCCCCCAATCAGTCTCAGATACAGATGGCGTTTCCTTCCGAGTGTGTTTCATAACGCAGAAGTCCGTTTGACCTCCACACCCTCATGATAAAAAAAGTTCCTCGGTTAACCTCACTGTTTACCTACTCCATGTACATTGGCAAGCGCCTCAGGTTGTGTGCACTATAGTGTGTACGTACACTACGCTCCGTTTGGCAGTGATCGTGACTGCGTCTATAAATATTATAATATAATATTATATATAATATTAACTATAAATATTAGAACGTGTTCATGAATATTAAAGTAAATAAAACATCCGAAACGAACCCAAAAGTACCACTCCAAGTAAATAAAAATAGAGGAATCAAAAAGCACTTCAAACAACACAACAAAATGTGCCAGCGATAGGTATTATTTCGCCTCTAGAGGCCACTATCGCACGGCAGACCCTTCTCAGACGCTCCCGCGGCGATTACCGGTTATCGGTGCCGATTTAATCGGCGAAATCGGTCGACCTCTACTACTGATCGTGGTGCAGTGGGAGTCGGGCGTCATCTCTTTCTAAAGAGATCGACGCAGCGGGGCTTTAGTCTTTCAAGTCTGTCCAGCTCTCTGACCTCCTCATCTGTCCTTCCTCCTCTGCTCAACCTGATCAGCTTTCAAAGCTTCACACTTCTCGCTGCTCGTCAGCTTGTAGACCGCTAACCAGCCGAGTCGATCCTTCGCTGTAACTCGGTTCCGTATAGCCGCATTGCATCCTGGGAGTCAAACCCGTTTTTAATTGTGTTCTTCAAAAGAACAAAGGAGTGACTGGGATGTGCTTTCCTGAGCAGGTTTTTCATGTAGGCGTGTAGAAGGGCGAAAGGCACAAACTAGCCCGACGAGTTCTGTCCAGTTCCTCGTAGCGCGGTTTATGCACCAGCTCAAACACCCGTCACTTCCTCCCAAGCATCCTACGTGGCAGTGCGGGAGATGACGTGTGAGAGCAGCGAGTTGTGGCAGCATGTTTATCTCACACCAAGAGGTCAGATCTGCAGAAGAAAGCAGCAGGGTGCACATGGAGGCAGGCCAGGTCGAAAAAAAAAGCTGCTCTGTGCTTAATGGGGCTTTTTTTCTTTCTTCCTTTCTTTCTCTCTTTCTCTCTCTCTCTCTCTCTCTCTCCCCCAAAGCTATAGATGTGAGTTTTGATGACTTCATTATTATTCTAAAATGTGGATATAAATAATTACATGGAAATATATTATGGAAATAATTCACCTCGCCAGAAGGTGGTGCTGTTTGCCAAAATTCCTTCATTCAGTCCTGGATTGCGTCAGACGTTTTACTCTAATACTCGACCAATCAAATGGCTTTAATCACCTGAAGATGGTTTATGTAGGTACATCATTAGTAATTAATGAAATAAGAAATTTCCTATTTTTTTATCAAATATGATCAATCAATTATATATTTATAAATTATATTATATCTAATAATCGAGGACTTTTTTGAAGAACTGTGTTCTAACATGCCTTACAGTCCATTTCTCAGGAGCGTGCATATTCAGCCCATAAACGCCGTCTACTGAGGACGCTTCTGATTGGAACACAACTTTGTATTTAGTGTGTATATAGAAGTGGTGTATATTGTAGGCTTCGTTGAAACCAGGTATTTTTTTGTCCTCCAGCGACATGTGATCCCGAGACTCGGGTCAGTTTTAATTCATTTTAAATCGAAGTCTAATGTTTAAAATCCCAATGGAATCAGAAACGGAGGTTTTGTGGCGTTTAGTATGAATATGTCAGCCTTCAGGTTATATATTATGTAGTGTGCGCAAAAACTATGACCCTGTTTGCATTTAGAAGATGTACGCATTCAAATTTATACTCTCTCTCTCTCTCTCTCTCTCTCTCTCTCTCCCACCGATACGGATCAGCAATTTTGCTGACTTCATTCTGCACTTCAGCTTCTCGTCAGAATGTCTGTCCAATCAACCGCTCTCTAGATTCTGACGTGTCCCGCCCCTAACGTTATAAAAACCACCTTTCTGAAGTCGCCGCTGTCGAGCGAGAGAAATCATATCCACGAGCACGGGTCGCAAACGTGTCTTTGACTGTTCGAACCCGCGCGTTTTATTCAGTCTTACATTGTCTTCCATCCACTTACATTGTTAACTTGAAAAAGAAAAAATTCTGTCAAGTACGGCCGTTTTAAAAAGGGGAGGGGCACTCGATGTCCCGCCCTGACTTCCTGTTTCAGTGCGCGTGTCAAGGCACTTCACTGGTAATACAGTTGTTACATGTATTTAAGCTCCGTGTGAACGTATTGCCATCGCCGGTGTTAGGATCGCGGTGGATTGAGTCCTACAATTGGTTTTTAACGAATCCAACACGAGACGCTTTCAGAATTGACATTGAGCGAGAGATGATCGCTGACATAGAGCACAGCGAGTCAGTGGGAACGTTCTTCGTATTAGTGAGTGGATATAAGGAGCGATCTAACCCTGACCCTGCAGTATTTTCAGTTACAGTTAGTTCCCACGTGCTGGTTGACTCGTAATAATGGAAGAAAATCCCAGTGAATTCGTGGCGTTTTACTGTTCTACGTCTCGTTAAACGCGTGTCGAGACGTTACTAAGAAAAGTTAAGCCTCTGACGAGTGTATGAAGATCGTCCCTGGCTATCGGTGGCGAGCAGATTCTGAGATGAGATGATGTGACGTTCATTCAGGTGCAGGCTTGACTGTTAAACTCACAAGGGTCAGGTGGTTCTACCCCAAACTGTCACCACGTAATTGGAAGCATGTATACAAAGAGACCGAAAACACTGTGCATGACGACGCCCCTGTGCACAAAAAGCCAGCTACATGAAGATGAAGACATGGTGCGTTAAGGTTGGAACAAGGTGGAAGAACTCATGTGTCCCGCAAAGAGCCTCGACATCAACCCCACCGAACACCTTTTGGGGTGAACTGGAATGCCGACTGTCTAGTGGAAAGAAGGATGGAGGTTATTATAACAGCAAAGGGGGACTAAATCTGGAATGCGATGTTCAGTAAGCAACTAACGAGTAAGATGGTCAGGTGTCCACAAACTTTTGGCCATATACAGGTGCATCTAAAAAAAAATATTGGATTCTTTAATTTAATTAAATAAGTGGAACTTTCATATATTCTCAGTTCATTATACATAAAGTGAAATATTTCAAGCCTTTTTATATATATATATATATATATATATTTTCATCTCGATGATTACGGCTTCCAGTTCACGGAAATCAAAACTCCAGTATCTCGAAATCTCAAAATATTCGAATAAAGAATTTATAATACAGAAATGTCGACCTGAGAAAGACTCTAATCAGCGAATGAAGCCAAAACACCTGCGAAAGTTTCCTTGAGGCTTTAATCTCCCAGTCTGGTTCAGTACATAACCACAATCACGAGGAAGATGAAAGTAAATGTTGGGTTTCATTTGGAAATCAAGGTCCCAGAGTCTGGAGGAAGAGCGGAGAGGAACAGAATCCAAGCTGCTTGAAGTCCAGTGTGAAGTTTCCACAGTCAGTGATGATTTGGGTTGCCATGTCATCTACTGGTGTTGGTCCACTGTGTTTTCTCAAGTCGAGAGTCGATGCAGCGTCTACCAGGAGATTTTAGAGAACTTCATGCTTCCATCTGCTGACGAGCTTCATGGAGATGCTGATTTCCGTTTCCAGCAGGACTCGGCACCTGCCCACAGTGCCAAAACTTCTAGTAACTGGTTTACTGACCGTGGTATTACTGTGCTCGATTGTCCAGCCGACTCTCCTGACCCGACCGAACCCATAGAGAATCTACGAGAGGCGCCAGACCCGACAATACAGACGAGCTGAAGGCCGCTATCAAAGCAACCTGGACTTCCAGAACAAACACCTCAGCAGCGCCACACGCTGATCGCCTCCACGCCACACCACACTGATGCATTAATTCCTGCCCAAGGATTAAAACCCTGACCGCATAAATGAGCATACTTTTCACAAGGTCGACATTTCTGTATCCAAATTCTTTATTCGAATATTTTGAGATGCACCTTTTAGTGTAAAAGGGCAAAAGTGTGTGTGTGTGTGTGTGTGTGTGTTATTGTTATTACTACTATTACTTTACTTTTATTATAAATAATTCTGCTTAGTCTACTCGGAGTTGTGTTCCAGTTTATCAGAATAAAACTGCAGTGTTCTGAAGCCTGCCACAGGATATGAGAGTGTGTGTGCGCCATTTAGACAGGCTTTACTTTCAGATTTGTGCACGCACACACACACACACACACGCGCGTCTCTTAAGAGCAAAGCTGTGCGATAATACTTCTGTCTTGTGTTTACAGAAGTGTGTTCTCACTATCGAGGAGAGTACGCATCATTACGAAACTGTGCCGAGTCGAGCTTTCTCTCAGTCTGCATGAGGCCTGAGCTGTTTATTATATCGCACAGACCTTACTGTAACTCCACACACACACACACACACACACACACACACACACACAACCTTTCTCTTCACTGAGTGTGTCTAATCTGTTAGAGCTCACACAGGATAAAAATAACCCCAGGCTTCTGTAGCTCTGGAGTTTAGTTCTGACCGTGTGTGTGTGTGTGTGTGTGTGTGTGTGTGCACAAGCTCGAGTGCACATAGTGCACACTTGTCAATTTGCAGAGTAAGTGTGAGAGAGTGTGTGTGTGTGTGTGAGGAAATAGTGCTAGGCTTGGCATTACTGTGGTCCACGGAGAGGAAACCATGAGCAACATACTGCCTTCCTGTCTCACACACAAAGCACACAGCAGGATGGGGTGTGTGTGTGTGTGTCGGGGTGTGTGTGTGTGTGTGCGGATCCTGTTACAATAACAGCAGATTGTTGAGAACTGCGTCTTGTGTATGTGTGCACGTGCACATATCCATGCCCTGACTATCCATGGCAGCTTGCATACGTACACACACACACACACACACATACACATGCCTCATTCGTAACCGTGCCATATAACAACCCCGATTGCAAAAAAGTTGGGACGCCGTGTAAAATGTAAATAAAAACGGAATGCAGCGATTTTCAAGTCTCGTGAACCTGTATGTTATTCACAACAGAACATGGAAAACATAAATGTTTAAACTGAGGACATGAAAAAAAAAAGTTTTATGGAAAAAATGGCGAACATTTTGAATTTGGTGGCCGCAACACGTCTCAAAAAAGTTGGTACTGGGCAACAAAAGGCTGGAAATGTAAGTGTTAGTGAAAATAAACAGCTGGAGGTTCATTGGGAACGGGTCAGTGAGATGATTGGGTATAAAAAGAGGATCTTAGGGAGGCGGAGTCTTTCAGAAGTAAAGATGGGAGAGAAGTTCACCAATCTGCGAAAAACCGCATCTACAATTTGTGGAACAATTTCTGAATAATGTTCCTCAATGTAAAATTGTGAAGATTATGAATATTGCATCATCTACTGCACGTAATATCATCAAAAGATTCTGAGTATCTGCAGAAATCTCTGTGCATAAGAGACAAGGGTGAAAGGGTGACAAGGGTGAAAATCAAGATCACATGCCCGTGATCTTCGTCCCTCAGGGCCGCCGTCATGCTAAGGGGCCTGATTCTGTAATGGAAAAACCACGCATGGGCTCAGAAACACCTCCAGAACTCAGAGTCTGTGAACACGGTTCTCCGTGCCATCCACAAACTCTGGTTAAAGCTCTATCATGCAGAAGAAGCCATATGTGAACATGCCAGTACAGCGCCGCCCGTCTTCTCGGGCCAAAGCTCATTTAAAATGGACCGAGGTGAAGTGGAAAACTGTTCTGTGGTCAGACGAATCGAAGCTTGAAATTCTTTTTGGAAAACCCATGGACTCCACGTCCTAAACTAAAGAGGACTAAAGGAGAGAAGGGACCGTCCTGCTTTTTACCAGCACTCAGTTTAAAAGCCTGCGTCTCTGATGGTACGGCGGTGTGTTAGTGTCTGTGGAATGGACAGCTTGCACATCTGGAAAGGCACCATCAATGCTGAAGGGTATATACAGGTTTTAGAGCTACATACTGTATTGCTTCCATCCAGATTCCATCCCATCTTTACTTCTGAAAGTCTTTGATATCCAATCATCTTACTGAACTGTTCCCAATTAACAAAATTAGTTTGAAAACCTTCCACCGGCTGTTTCTTTTTAGTAAAACTTACTTTTCCAGCCTTTTATTGTCCCGTCCCAACTTTTTTGAGACATGCTGACGGGTATGCTGTTTTTATTTCCATTTTACACAGCGTCCCAACTTTTTTTGGATTTGGGGTCGTATTCGATGTACATTTGTGTATATAAAATGTCATCTCTGCCTAGGTCTTGTATGATATTTGTGCTCTGTGTGTGTGTGTGTTGCTCAGGTGTAAGTATTGGCACTACGATGAGAACCTCTTGACCGGGAGCGTGGTGATCGTGTTCCATAATGAGGGCTGGTCCACTCTGATGAGGACCGTACACAGCGTCATCAAGAGGACGCCCCCCAAATACCTCGCCGAGATCGTCATGATCGACGACTTCAGCAACAAAGGTATCGCGAACATCGATGGACACTGCACGTCTCTCCGAATCGATCCTAGGGTCCACCGTTCGAGCGCGCACACCGCTTAGGTTCTTTCATGGAGAGCCGACAACGCAGCCGATCGTTTTCAAAGTCCTTCGTTTTGAAAATAAAATCTGTTTATGCGATCCATCTAAACGTTTTCGGGAAAATCATGACCACCGGTGCTCTGTCACCTGTTTACCTTCAAATGCTCATGGATCAGTACCCGGTACTCAGAGGTAGCTACTGGTACTCTAAGTGCTAGTGTGAAGCTTTTATACCATGTATCGTCACATAGAGCCAAAAAGTGCAACAAGATTTCTGCTTGTCAGGGCGGAAACACGAGCGATCTGTAAAAGCATCTTTCAACAGTGCATTCTGTGCAGATGGTGAAATAAGCGGAGTTTTCCACTGCCTAGCTAGCTCATCTCTGTTCGCCCCGTCTACGTCCTCCCAAAAAACGATGACGTATAGTCAACGCATAATCGAGGTCTCTCGTGGCGATAAGCAGTACCGTTAAAGAGTAGTAATACCCTTAAAACCTTAACGTTGCCCGTCTTTAGACCGGACGTTCTCCTTTAGGATTTTCTAGTAGCGAGCAGGATTCATGTTTCTCTAAGTTACTGCAAGTTGTCCAGGCCCTGAAGCTGCAAAGCATCCCCACGCCATCACACTTCCTCCACCATGCTTGCCCGTAGGTGTGATGATCTTTTTGTGGAAATCTGTGTTTGGTTTACAGCAGATGTACCGGGACTCCTGTCTTCCAAACAGTTCCACTTTCGACTCCTCAATCCACAGAACATTCTCCCAGAAGGTTTGAGGATCATCATGGTGTGTTTGGGAGAGATTCAGACAAGTCTTAATGTTCTTCTGGGTTAGCAGTGGTTTTCACATCGCCTCTCTTCCATGGATGCCATTTTTCCCCCAGTGTCGTTCTGATAATGGGGTCATGACCAGTGACCTTTATTGATGCAAGAGAGTCCTGTTTGATGTTGTTCTTGGCTCTTTTGTGGCTTCCAGGATGAGTAGTTGGTGTGCTCTTGGAGGAACTTTGGAAGGGCGGTCCGCTACTGTGCTGAGTTTTTCCATTTTAGAGATAACGGCTCTCGCTGTGGTTCCAGAGCCTTTGAAATAGCTTTGTAACCCTACCCATTCACCTACTTCCTCATCATTTCTGGAATTTCTTTCGATCTTGGCATAGTGTGTTACTGGGTAAGACCTTTTAATCAACTTCATGCTGTTGAAAAAGTTCTGTTGATGTGATTGAACAGGGTTTCACTAATCAGGCCTGATTGCGTCTAGTCCAGCTGAACCCCATTATGAGTGCAGATTTGGGGAATTAGTAGCTACGGGGGGCAAATACATTTTCGTAGAGGCCCAGCTGGTATTGGATAACTTTTTTTTTTTTCCTTCGATAAATGACATTATCATTTGAAAACTCGCATTTTGTGTTTACTCGGTTGTAATCTGTGTATTTTATTTCTGAAACAATTTAGTATGAGATTGCGCAAGTGACGTATTGCGCAAGTGACCGATGGATCGAGTCTATTTCTTTATATCCAGAGATTTATTATTACAGTTCGGCTCGATGACGAGGACACGCGTAATGATCGTCGTCATCATCTTCATCCGTTTCTTCTTAGCACAACAGAAGTCTTTTCTTGCACGTCAGCAGTCCGTTCTTATCCATTTATAAATGATGTTGCTATTTGCAAGCATGGACGAAGAACAAGGGAACAAGGCCAAAGGCAGGAAGCCGTAGCAGAGGGGCTCCAGTATCAACCATATGTGCCGCTATCTCCAACGACGGTGTCCCTTGCCCCACGCCAACCGTCGGCCCGTACAGTCCAGAGCGCCTCATCGTACTTGTGCATGCACCGAATGAAAGACTGGTTCCACGTGAAGAGAGAGGGCCGTTGAGGCCTGACACGACCCATTTGAGACAATGTCGCCTCCCACCACTTCCGGCTTGTGAACGAACGGTTTACAGTAACGCCCCCGCATGATGACGCAGTTCCTATTGAGGGAGTTGTTCTCTGCTCGGAGATGGACGGTGTATGATAACCTACCATATGACCTGATGTTGTAGGACTTCCAGGGATAGATACGCCATGTGAAGGGGTCTTTCCCTCTGTGTATTGCAAGGGAATATCTTAAATACGGGGCAGATGAGAACCTGTCGCCTAATCACGGATTAAATGTGATCATTTCTGATTTTTGACACGGACAGAAGTCATACACAGGGACTTGGACACTGGGTGCACACTCTAAAACTAATACTGAACCGATTTAAAGACGTGTCGTTTAACTGAGTAGTTCTTCTAACCGTTAACGTGGCGGAGTTTTTTTTTTTCCGTTAGGAGATATTCATCTAACGGTTATAGAAGGAGTCTCGGTCGTAAGCGCTTTCAGTCTCGGTTATGAAAATGTGTGCGTGTGTGTGGGGGTGGGGTGGGGGGGGGTGGTGAGGGAGTGACTGTTTATCATGGCTGTAATTAAGTACAAGAACTAACTTGTCTCTCGGACGTTCCACAGCAGTAAAGCGAACAATAAACCATTCGAATGCGTGACGTGTCCTTCATGAACGAACGAAAGCTTGTAAGCGTCGGCAGATCGCAGTGGTGTGAGAGGAACAATCCACTCCAGACCGCGCAGTTATGTGAAAATGATGCACTTTGCTTGATTTTTGTATAACCGCACGATCTGAAGTGCGTCATTCCTTACATTACCGCAGCATTCCCCGGTACTTCGCCTGCGAGTCCCAGCTTTATCTTAATGCGCGCGTACACAGGGACCTGTCTGCTGGAACGTCTCGCATAATCTAAGCCTAACCGTTTTATTTATTTATTTATATATTTATTTTAACGTTTAAACGGAAAACGATTTAACCAAGATTATAAACGTGTGCGATTGTTGCTCTGGTGACGTTTTCTGTAAGGCGTCTCCGGAGTCAGAGGTCCGGTTTCTCTGTAACGTGGCGAGGAACGAACACGCGTTTCACAGAGACGTTCCACGACGTTAAACGGATGTGTGAATGACGCGTCATCCGTGTCGCCGTGTCATTCTTTGGTAAGTCATTGATTGGAATCGTTGGCAAGTTACGGCCGTGTAAAAGGAATTTAAAAAAAAAAAAACGCTGATCGGGTGTGCTTCAGTGTGCTTTTACTGTAGAATAGTTAGCATCAGATACAAATTAAGCCTAAAAGAGAATTACTGCATTATTTCATTGGTGCAAAGGGATAATTAATGGTTTTGTTTCCTTTGTCTCTCTCTCTCTGTCTCTCTCTCTCTCTCTCTCTCTCTGTCTCTCTCTCTCTCTCTCTCTCTGTCTCTCTCTCTCTCTCTTTGTCTATCTCTCTGTCTCTCTCTCTCTTGTCTCTCTCTCTGTCTCTCTCTCTCTCTCTCTCTCTCTCTCTCTCTCTCTCTCTCTCTCTCTCTCTCTCTCTAGAGCACCTGAAGGGGAGGTTGGAGGAATACATTAAGCAGTGGAACGGCCTGGTCAAGCTGTTCCGCAATGAAAAGAGAGAAGGATTGATCCAAGCTAGGAGCATAGGAGCACGCAAAGCCACTCTAGGACAGGTGTGTGTGTGTGTGTGTGTGTGTTATAGACGAAGCTTTTTTGAGGATGCTCTTCATCTCTGCGTGATTGTACGTGTTTGATCATCTCTAACTTTCTTCAGGTGTTAATCTACCTGGACGCTCATTGCGAAGTGGGGATAAACTGGTACCCTGCACTCGTGGCCCCCATATCCAAAGACCGGTATGGCTTTTTTTTCTCCTCACGTACTAAATGAAAACCCGGATTTGTTCTTGACGTTACGTTGGAGTATTTCCGATCTGCCCTGACCGCTCAACCAGCACAGTATCGCAGCTTGAATTAGGGATGTCACGATACCAAAAGTCTAGTAGTCGAATACCGATACCACCAAAAGTACACGATACTCGATACCAAAGTCGATACCATTAGGCTACATTTATCTGACAGGACACGGGCTTGGATGGCGATGCACGGCGGTCCCTTCGAAGGCAGTTTAAAACATTGCAACGCGTTAGTGTCGTTAACAAATAACTGGCTATCGCTAACATTACGTGGAGCATAACGTTAGCTGGTTTCACGGCAACAATGCCGACTGCTTCGCCAAATTCCAGGTGTTTCCTCGCTGTGTATGAAATGAATGATAGAATCGGTTACACACCGGAAAACAATACTAGCTGTCCTCTCAACGGGTCGGGGCGGAGCTAAATTGTTAAGCTAAGCTAAACTCCTGTAGTTGTTCCCGTGTGCTTGTAGTTGCTGTTCATCGTCTTTTTCGCCACTGGTGGACCGACTAAAACACTCGCACGTGTTTCCTGCCCCCTTCAGGTCTGGAAGAATTGCGACCTCGGTACCTCCGTTAAAACGGTACCGACGCTACACCGGAAAAACGAGTACCGTCATGTTTTAAAAACGTTGGTTCCGACGTGGTACCGAAGCATCGGTTCTCGTGACATCCCTATTTTGAATATAAATTTACTTCCTTGTGTTTTATATTTAACTAGATTTGCCTGATCAGTGCAGTCAGAGCAGGATTGCTTGAGAATGCGCTGCAGAGGTCCGAGTCCTCACTCGACCGCGATAACGTGTAACTTTTTTTCTTTTCTTTCAATCGGACCTGAAGCGGTGAAGCCTAACCTAATGATCAGACAGCGGTCGGTTCTTCCTGTCCCACCGCGCAGCATAACGTGGCCATTGTGTTGTGGTGTTGACGTTTTGCAGAACGGTTTGCACAGTGCCTCTGATAGATTACATAGACGGCAATGATTATACGATAGAGCCTCAGCAGGGAGGGGACGAGGACGGCCTGGCGCGAGGAGCCTGGGACTGGAGTCTGCTGTGGAAAAGAGTTCCGCTGAACAGCAAGGAGAAGAAGAAGCGAAAACAAAAGACCGAGCCTTATCGGTAAACACAGTCGATGTGCAGCATGGTCATTGAAACCCCTGTCTCTCTCCTGTGTCGTGTGTTTCCCCCTTCTGTCCCCGTGCCTGTGATTTGTGTATGAATGCGTGTGTACGTCTGCATGCCCCCTCCCCCCCCTCCCCCCAAAATCCCTCCATCTTCCATTGCTGATGTTAGAACGGTGTGCACGGTGCCACTCATTGACTCCATTAATGGCCAGACCTACTCCATCGAGGCCCAGGGCGGGGGGGACGAGGATGGCTTTGCCAGAGGAGCTTGGGACTGGAGCATGCTGTGGAAGCGCGTGCCGCTCAGTAAACGAGAGAAGGACATGAGATTAACTAAAACCGAGCCATATCGGTAATTCCCAACTTAATTCCAAGCTAATTGGTGGTGATGTGTATTGATTTAAGATGGGTGGTAGGCATTGTGCTTTTGAGCTGAATCCTCCAAGCTCGGCTACGCCGTCTAACAAGATTAACAGCTAACCGGCACATGAATACTGAATTGTAATGTGTGTTTTTATATATATATATATATATATATATATATATATACACATACACATATGCGCGCACACACAGAATTGTGCGAAAGCCTTTAGGCACGTGCAAAGATGTTTTGTAAAGTAAAGATTCCTTCAATAATAATCAACCCAGCCGCCTTCATTATGTTTTTGTGTCTCTTACCGCTGAATGTGCTTCTTTCTTTACTGACATACAAACAGTTTTCTGTAACATTCCGATTTTGCGCTGGAAAACGAACGTTTGGAAATCTAAAAACGTTCCGATGCCATGACTCGATAATGTAGAAGTCCATAAATTCAAAAAAAGAAATCCGTAACAAAGTTTGTACTAAAACAATAGAGTGCCTAAAACTTTTGCACAGTGTGTGTGTGTGTGTGTATGCATATATACGTATGTATATTTAATGTAACGATGTACTAATTAATGTGCTAATGCCACTAACACAAATGATACAAATTCGCTGCTTAATTCCGTTGATATCAGTATCACTGCATGTAATGAACTGCTAAATAATAATCCCCTAATCACTCGACGTTAAGTAAAGAAATGGTTTGGTGAAAAGTTAGAAACGTATCATGAAACATGTAACCTCTATCTATCTATAGATAAATAGATAGATAGATAGATTAGTTACAGTTACATTTATATAACGCTTTTCTAGAAACTTGTCACACTTTACATAGTATGGGGGGGGGATCTCCTCAACCACCACTAGTGTGTAGCATCCGCCTGGATGCGCCGCAACACTATGTATAGATATATAATCTAAAATACATACGGTGCCCTCCACTAATATTGTTGCACACCTATATTTAACGAAGATATATATATATATATATATATATATATATATATATATATATATATATATATATATTATTATTTTTTTTTAATATATATATTTTTGCAAAAGTTTGACATCCATGAGAGCCGAGTATTTTTTTTTTTCTTCTGAACAAAAGATTAAACAATAACAAATTTTCACAGCCCTCTTTGCTCATATTTAGTAAGGGTGCCAATATTAGTGGAGGGCACCGTATATATTTAATATACGAGACTGCTTCTGCCCTCTCGGAGAAGGAGGGATGGCTTACTCCGCAGTCTTCGGAGGAGTTTGCGATTATTCGAAATCACCACAGATTTTCCACAGATTCGGGGCAAAGCCGCGTCATGTGACGTCATCACAACCGAAGCCCAAAAGCTCCGATTCAAACCGAATTTAAAAACCCTGCAAAAACAAGCATGTTTCGGTGTAACGCTGATGAGGAGGAGGTTGTTCACCTTTGCTGTTGTAGGAAATACGAGAAGGTAAATTAAAGGGCTTACAGCGGTGTTTTTATATATATATATATATATATATATATATAAAAAATGTATGACGTCACAACACGGCACGTATATTTTTATATATATATATATATATATGATTGTAGTATATTGCAGTCTAAGTATACTTAACAGTTTAAGAGGATTAAGGGCATGTATTTAGGAAAAAGGTTTTCCGTGAGACAAGCTTTCCGTTATTGAGGCTTTTCCACAAACCATTTCTTTACACGTGTTCACAGAGTGCCATAAAACCTACCGGAGGTATGGTATTTTTCCAGACCGGAAGACGCAACTTCATTTTACTTTAGTGCAATTGTCTTGAGTCCAATTGTTGGTGTTTTTCTAAACAAACAAAAAAATATATAAATGCTCTGAGGTGCCTTTTAAAGCACAATCACAATGTTATGTATTTAAAAAAAATCATAAAAAATGGCCAGCACAAGGTATGTATTATATTTTCTTTATCGTCCAGAAGATCACGATATTTCAGAGACGGTCCCGTCTGAAACGATTGCAACATTTGGGTGGGTTCAGACTAAAAAAAAAATAAAAAAAAAAAAAAAGGTTCAACACGCCTAGATGTAAATCTCAGGAAATGCGAGCTGAAATTCGGATCTGTTGTCCCGTACACTTTTGATTTAAACGCCTAGCGAAATCTCCCATCCCGATCTCACTCTGCGGCTCTATGGAATTCCATAAAGTGTGAAAGGCCATTACCTCTGTAAGCCATGCTGTCGTAGCTTTCTAGACGCACGTGTCACCCGGTCCAGACAGAATAAACGGACCTGAAATTTTGAATAGCAAATTTCCAAAAAAAAAATTTCCATAAGCGCTGAGTCCAGTGTCTTAATGCGTGTGCACGACAGCAGCTTGTATGTTGTGTGTGTGTGTGTGTGTGTGTGATGCACGAACACACTGTGTGCACTGTATGTGTTTTTATGGTAGTTCTATCTGAAGTCTTTCCCCGAAGCTTCCCTGACCGTTTATGTAGTTTGCTTCAAGGCCCTGGCAGTGTCCCGTCTCGCAGGAGGTTCGGTTTTTGTCTTCGCACACTTTACACCACGTATGACACGGCACAACGAGCAGATCGTTAACTTTTCGTGTCCGTGTCGTACTTGTGTAAGAGGGGCCCGAGTGTCTAAGATGGAACTGAAACTGAATATGATTAGTCGAGTTCGTCAAGGGCTCCGGTCTCCTGGGACAACTGCTTTAGGGTTTTTACACAGTCTATGAGGTTCACCACCTGTGTGTGTGTGTGTGTGTGTGTGTGTGTGTGTGTGTGTGTGTGTGTGTGTGTAAGCTCTCCTGCGATGGCTGGTGGGCTGTTTGCTATAGAACGAGATTTCTTCTTCGAGCTGGGCCTCTATGACCCTGGTCTCCAGATCTGGGGTGGAGAGAATTTCGAGATCTCTTACAAGGTAAATGAATCATTTATTTATTTATTTATTTATGTATTTATTTATTTAGTTATTTATTTATTTATTTTTCTGTATCTCACTCCCGAGATTACATCCGGCCTGTACGTTTTATTGTGTGCGCGTGTGTCGTATAGATCTGGCAGTGTGGAGGGCAGCTACTGTTTACTCCCTGCTCGCGTGTGGGACACATCTACCGTCTGAAGGGGTGGTCCGGAAACCCGCCCCCTGCTCATGTAGGCTCCTCCCCCACACTTAAGGTTGGTTTTGAATTCCAAATAACCTTCCACACTAGTCTTGCACTAGTTCTTTTTGTTTGTACTCCTGTTCTTCTTACCCATCAACCCTCTACTGCACGCATTTATTACATTTACAACAAAGAAAAACATCTTTTATGGATTTTTATTACTTGAATTAGTTCAAGTAATACAAATATATTTGAACATGTTTTTTAAATATAAAAAAGAAATAAATAAAAAACCTTGTAGCGGGTAAACTGTTGCCGTATGGCAACTGTTCGAGAACACCATGATGCAAATTCATGTGACTTTTTCTTTTCTTTTCCACAGAACTACGTGCGGGTGGTGGAGGTGTGGTGGGACGAGTATAAGGATTATTTCTACGCCAGCCGACCCGAGACGCTCACCCTGGCTTACGGGGACATCAGCCCTCTGAAGAAGTTCCGAGAAGAGCATCGCTGCAAGAGCTTCAAGTGGTTCATGGAGGAGGTCGCGTACGACATCCCCGTCCACTACCCGCTGCCTCCGAAGAACGTGGAGTGGGGCGAGGTGCGCAGCTCTCACCTTTCAGCTTCAGTACACTTCAGGAAGTCGATACACAGCGAAGAGCAATCCGATTTCCGGCCGGCTCCCGCGAAACCCGTCGCGTAGAGTTTGACGCGGTGGGCGGAGCCGAGCGCGCGCGTGTAGAAAAGGTGCCGATGATTACGTTAAAGTAGAAGCAAAACGCTATCATGTGCTCCTCTCTGCTTTCAGATCCGTGGATATGAAACGAGTTACTGCATTGACAGCATGGGACACACCAACGGGGGAAATGTGGAGATCGGACCGTGCCACAGGATGGGGGGGAATCAGGTGAGACGCGGCAGCTTTCGCACCTCAGAATTCTCCGAAGCAAAAGCTTCGATTATTCTATAAATAAATAAAAAGAATTTGCAATGAAATTTTATTGCGCGACATGAATTCTCTTTAGAGCGCTGTTCTCAGTTCTGATTGTTCAGAAGGTGGTGATTTTAATTTTCTTTAACAACAGCAAAAGCGTTCTAGTTCCCGTATAACATCAGCGGACCCTTCTCAGCCGCTCCCGCAACGGCAATCGGTTATCGTAATCGGCAAACCCGATCACTCGGCCGAGCTCTATGAGAAACGATTAAAAGAAAGCCGATACCGTCAGTAGATCCCACGCTTCGTCTCCACGTTAAGCCGCGGGCTTGACCGATCCCGTTCTTCCGTAAAATCCGCTGCCTCCGTTTGTGTTACAGCTGTTCCGTATAAACGATGCGAATCAGCTGATGCAGTATGACCAGTGCCTGACGAAGGGCTCGGACAACACCGTCATCATCACACACTGCAACCTGAAGGAATTCACTGAGTGGAGGTACTTTAAGGTGAGTCCGAGCTTCTGTCGAAACGGATCTGCGCCATGGTACCGATAAAACCTGGTAAAAGGTCTACACTTATTTACCTCCTTTTTTAAAAATTTTATTTAATTATTTATTTATTTATTTATAAATAACCTTGGCGGTTCTACAAAGTGCTTTACACTGGTTCTCATTCACCCATTCACACACACACACACACACACCCCAATGGTAGCAAAGCTGCCATGCAAGGTGCTAACTTGCCATCAGGAGCAACTTGGGGTTCAGTGTCTTGAAGGACACTTCGGTATGTGGGGGCATCCGGGCCGGGAATCGAACCACCAACCCTACGATTAGTGGACAACCCGCTCTACCATCTGAACCACAGCCGCTGGGTTATAAAACGGGGCATAAAACCAGACACGCGTACATTGTGTACATTTTTATACGTCGATTTTTGTGAGTGACGTTTCGCGACAGACGACTAGCCCAAAAAAACAGGAAATGATGTTTGTGATGATAAAATTACACTTAATACTTAACCCTCTACTGCATGAATTCTTAATGGATTTTTATTATTGAGGTAGTTCAAGTAAATAAAAATGTGTGTTTGTATGTGTATGTATATACAGAATCTCACAAAAGTGAGTACACCCCTTACATTTTTGTAAATATTTGATGGTCTTTTCATGTGACAGCACTGAAGAAATGACACTTTGCTACAATGTAAAGTAGTGAGTGTACAGCTTGTATAACAGTGTACATTTGCTGTCCCTCAAAATAACTGAACACACAGCCATTAATGTCTAAACCGCTGGCAACAAAAGTGAGTACACCCCTAAGTGAAAATGTCCAAATTGGGCCCAAAGTGTCGATATTTTGTGTGGAGACCATTATTTTCCAGCGCTGCCTTAACTCTCTTGGGCATGGAGTTCACCAGAGCTTCACAGGTTGCCGCTAGAGTCCTCTTCCACTCCTCCATAATGACATCACAGAGCTGGTGGATGTTGGGAGACCTTGTGCTCCTCCACCTTCCGTTTGAGGATGCCTCACAGATGTTCAATAGGGTTTAGGTCTGGAGACATGCTTGACCAGTCCATCACTTTCACCCTCAGCTTCTTTAGCAAGGCACTGGTCATCTTGGAGGTGTGTTTGGGGTCGTTATCATGTTGGAATACTGCATACTGATCATGTTCTGCTTCAGTATGTCATAGTACATGTTGCCATTCATGGTTCCCTCAATGAACTGTAGCTCTCCAGTGCCGGCAGCACTCATGCAGCCCCAGACCATGACACTCCCACCACCATGCTTGACTGTAGGCAAGACACACTGGTCTTTGTACTCCTCACCTGGTTGCCGCCACACACTTGACACCATCTGAACCAAATAAGTTTATCTTGGTCTCATCAGACCACACGACATGGTTCCAGTAATCCATGTCCTTAGTCTGCTTGTCTTCAGCAAACTGTTTGAGGGCTTTCTTGTGCATCATCTTTAGAAGAGGCTTCCTTCTGTGATGACAGCCATGCAGACCAATTTGATGCAGTGTCTGGCGTATGGTCTGAGCACTGACAGGCTGACCCCCTACCCCTTCAACCTCTGCAGCAATGCTGGCAGCACTCATACGTCTATTTCCCAAAGACAATCTCTGGATACAGTGAGGGGGAAAAAAGTATTTGATCCCCTGCTGATTTTGTACGTTTGCCCACTGACAAAGAAATGATCAGTCTATAATTTTAATTGTAGATTTATTTGAACAGTGACAGACAGAATAACAACAAAAAAATCCAGAAAAACGCATGTCAAATATGTTCTAAATTGATTTGCATTTTAATGAGGGAAATAAGTATTTGACCCCTCTGCAAAACATGACTTAGTACTTGGTGGTAAAACCCTTGTTGGCAATCACAGAGGTCAGACGTTTCTTGTAGTTGGCCACCAGGTTTGCACACATCTCAGGAGGGATTTTGTCCCACTCCTCTTTGCAGATCTTCTCCAAGTCATTAAGGTTTCGAGGCTGACATTTGGCAACTCGAACCTTCAGCTCCCTCCACAGATTTTCTATGGGATTAAGGTCTGGAGACTGGCTAGGCCACTCCAGGACCTTAATGTGCTTCTTCTTGAGCCACTCCTTTGTTGCCTTGGCCGTGTTTTTGGGTCATTGTCATGCTGGAATACCCATCCACGACCCATTTTCAATGCCCTGGCTGAGGGAAGGAGGTTCCTCCCCCCAAGATTTGGCGGTACATGGCCCCGTCCATCGTCCCTTTGATGCGGTAAGTTGTCCTGTCCCCTTAGCAGAAAAAACACCCCAAAGCATAATGTTTCCACTTCCATGTTTGATGGTGGGGATGATGTTCTTGGGGTCATAGGCAGCATTCCTCCTCCTCCAAACACGGCCAGTTGAGTTGATGCCAAAGATCCCATTTTGGTCACATCTGACCACAACACTTTCACCCAGTTGTCCTCTGAATCATTCAGATGTTCATTGGCAAACTTCAGACGGACATGTAGCTATATGTGCTTTCTTGAGCGGGGACTTCGGGCCTGCAGGATTTCAGTCCTTCACAGCGTAGTGTGTTACCAATTGTTTTCTTGGTGACTATGGTCCCAGCTGCCTTGAGATCATTGACAAGATCCTCCCGTGTAGTTCTGGGCTGATTCCTCACTGTTCTCATGATTATTGCAACCCACGAGGTGAGATCTTGCATGGAGCCCCGGGCCGAGGGAGATTGACAGTTCTTTTGTGTTTCTTCCATTTGCGGGGTAATCGCACCAACTGTTGTCACCTTTTCACCAAGCTGCTTGGCGATGGTCTTGTAGCCCATTCCAGACTTGTGTAGGTCTACAATCTTGTCCCTGACATCCTTGGAGAGCTCTTTGGTCTTGGCCATGGTGGAGAGTTTGGAATCTGATTGATTGATTGCTTGGGACAGGTGTGTTTTATTCAGGTAACAAGCTGAGATTAGGAGAACTCCCTTTAAGAGTGTGTGTGCTCCTAATCTCAGCTCGTTACCTGTATAAAAGACACCTGGGAGCCAGAAATCTTTCTGATTGAGAGGGGGTCAAATACTTATTTCCCTCATTAAAATGCAAATCAATTTATAACATTTTTGACATGTGTTTTTCTGGATTTTTTTGTTGTTATTCTGTCTCTCACTGTTCAAATAAACCTACCATTAAAATTATAGACTGATCATTTCTTTGTCAGTGGGCAAACGTACAAAATCAGCAGGGAATCAAATACTTCTTTCCCTCACTGTATGACGTGAACCACATGATATAAAAGTATCATGTGGTCAAAAATAACACCAAATGTATGAGCTTACATTCCAATTACTGCGTTTTCCTGACTATAGGTTGCGGAGGGTTTTTTTTGCAACACCATGCAGTAAAGGGTTAAACGTGTATATACTGGGAGCGTAAACACCAGGCTTGGACAGATACCACCGAATCTACTATCATCCATCCATCCATCCATCTTAGATACATCAGTCTCATGTCTAGACCTTCACTCTAACTCTTTTATGCGTCCTTTAACGATCGTTATTTCATCATCTTTAATTCTTATGGCTTGTGTGTGTGTGTGTGTGTGTGTGTGTGTGTGTGTGTGTGTGTGGATGAACGTTTCAGGATCTGCACCGGTTCACACACACCCCCACAGGAAAGTGCTTAGACCGCTCGGACGTCCTGCACACGGTCTTCATCTCCGACTGTGACCACAGCAAGAGCAATCAGAAATGGGAAATGATCAACATCGTGGCCGTGTGAAGCCGACGCCGAGGACGTCGCAGATACAGAACTCGAATCTGGCTGACCTTCTCACTGACCTTCTCCTGCACCAGGGGGTTAACCGTGTAAATACCGCTGATGGGAAAACGTTCCATATTTTTATGTCATCTCCAGTAACGATATTGCCATCTTTATTTTTATATGTCGATATTTTACTCCATGGTGGATGATGTTTACAGGTGTCCAGCCTTCAGTGTCGTAAGAAGATGCACACAAGTGAAGATAATTGACTCGATACCACTGTTTTTATACCGTTCCTCACTGCAACATTAGACCGCTTCTTTGCTTTCTATTCTACTCCGTGAGAACACTGGGCATATTTTTTTTTTTTCAGGTTCTTCTTCATCTTCCAGAGATCTCGTCACTCCAATATTCCGATTATTATGATTTTTTTTTTCTTTCTGACTTTAAATCTGACTGCTGCTTTAGGTTCCGTTTTCACGAGGAAAATCGGGGGACGATGAATATTATAATACGGAAAAGGGCTTTCCAGGCCGAGGGGGGCTGAATCATGAAAAATAAGGGGATATATTTATTTATTTTATTTTCTTAAATTTTGCATCAACGTCTGCTTGGAAAGAGGAATGTTTAATAATAATGATGTATTTGAAATATTTTGTTTTAATCGTAAGGAAAATCACTGGATAAGCGCCGGCCGTGGTGAAGGGCATGTGCCGCGAGCGGAGGGGGTGGGGGGGTGGGATAAACAACCATGTGCGCTATTTTTTTTTTTTTTGTACAATGTAAATACGAGCGTTTCTAATCGAACATTCTGAGATGCCGCGCGGGGGCCTCGTGATGAAGGTGTACATATCTAACGTGTAAAATGATCAGCACTGATTTGTCAAGAGAATAAATGGAAACTTTTTACCACTCGTTGTGTAAATAGACGCGGGTTCGTTATTGGGACCGACTCGGATTTTTCAGTAAGCGGGAATGAATGCTTAACGGGGCGGTGGTTCCGGTCCGAATGTTTGACGCACAGACTGGAATAAAAGCTCATTAATAGCGGTTATAGAGCCAGGGTCCGCCTCCAGGACAATCGAGATGTTTCAGTTGAATTAAATATGTACATTTTAATATGTATTTAGTGGTTAGCACGTTCGCCCAACACCTCCAGGGTCGGGGGGTTTGAATCCTGACACAGCCCTGTGTGTGTGTGTGTGTGTGTGTGGGCGGAGTTTGCATGTTCTTCCCGTGCTACGGGGGTTTCCTCCGGGTACTCCGGTTTCCTCCCCCAGTCCAAAGACGTGCATGGTAGGCTGATTGGTGTGTCTAAAGTGTCCGTAGTGTATGAATGTGTATGTGATTGTGCCCTGCGATGGATTGGCACCCTGTCCAGGGTGTACCTCGTCTTGTACCCGCTGCTCCCTGGGATGGGCTCCAGGTTCCCCGCGACCCTGTAGGTTAAGCGCTATAGAAGATGGATGGATGTTCATTTTCTTGTATATTAATTTTACCAACCATGTTTCAGGTCACCATGGTTCTGTTGGTTCCTCTTTACCTGTAGGACAGGATGTACCATATAAGACCATATCTACATATGGACACCCATGTGTGCTTGTTGAACATGCCAACAGATGAATTCCCCCTTTGCTGTTAGGATAACCGATGTTCGGCGAGGACGTCCGGGGTGGCGTCAGCATTCCAGTTCGTCCCCAAAGCTGAGGTCAGGACACTCGAGATCTTCCACTCCAACCTCGGCAAACCATTGTCACGTCCCGACTTTCCCACTATCCGCCCTAAATAGTATCCGGGATTAGAATTAGCGTGTCCCAAATCGTTAAAATGAGTATCCCAGATGGTCTACTATTTCCGGTATATTTTTGAAGTGTGGACACTTTTTTGGCTTATATAGCGCCTTTTTTAACACACGGAGGGCCCATATATGGGTGTGATGGTCAGGTGTCCACAAACCTTTGAGCATGCAGTGTACATAGAGCATGTAAGAATATCTGAAGGTTTCTGGTAGTTTCAGAACCATCTCTCTCTATCTCTCTCTCTCTCTCTCTCTGGGATTCTTAAACTATTTGCAGGCAAATGATCAAAAATGAATCGTCTATAAAGATTTCTTTCACAGACACTTTAAATATTGGACAAATTATTTAAATCTGCACAGCAATTTATTGGAGCTGTTATTGTTTTATGTCACCACTGATGAAGGCATTGTTTTTTTCCGGTTATCCGTCAAAAATTCTCATTTTTGTAACTGATCCAAACGGGCTCAAGGTCACAGCAAGGTCAATGTCTGAAATAGTTTTTTCCTTCTACAGCATCCTTCTTGTTCGATGAATCGTTGGGTACTTAATGCAGTCAAATCCGTAACCAGAAGACAGCTTTTTATTATTATTTTTCTGAAGAAATTATTTATTGCTAAATAAAATCACCACTTGATTCAATTTGGCTTCATTTATAGGGTTCTTGGAGTGCTCCTCTGGAGGGGGATCCCGAAAGGTTTTATGTAGAAGCCCAAGAACTGGGAGCTCGGTGGTTAAGACTTGGACAATCGATGGGAAAGTTGTGAGTTCAAATCCCAGCACCACCAAGCTGCCACTGCTGGGCCCGTGCCCCTCAACTGCTCGGTTGTGTATAAAGTGAGGGAATATGCTCTACATGGAAGACCTTATCTTTTTCTTTTCCGAAGAGTGTACTTGAGTAGTAGAGTCATTGAAGTTGGGATTCAAGTGAGCAGTCATAAAGTCCAGTAACTTCAAAACTTGTATAAAAATAACTTTTTAGATATACATTTTGTAAACTGTCGAGTTCCTGGTCATGTTTAATGCATAACCCCAGTCCTTAGACCCCAGTTCAAGAACTATGGGGTGTAGTCCACTAGGTCAAATACTGCATTACGGGTGGTTTCGGGTAGATTTCCCAGCCTCGGTCCTGGAGAACCCTCTGCCTGCACATTGTAATATTTCCCCCGCACACCTGATTTAAACCCAAAGATCCAGGATGTATGCACATGCAGGTTTTTATAGTTGTTCCAACACACCTGAAGGAAGGGATGTTCTTTAGCTTAGTAGTTTTTAAAGCAGGTGTGGAAGACGGGGTTCTCCAAGATCAGGGTTGGGGAACCTGTGGTTCATGATATGAAAATTAAACTCTCGACATGGATCCATATTTCCCCTCATGTGGTTAAGGACTTGAGATGGATTTGAGTATTCATCAGGTCAGAAAACACCAGGAATACATTTCTGGAAATTCTAGACAAAAAGGGGTTCTACATTTAAGATGCTAAAATATGAAATGGATTTATTCTCGATTTATCAGCACAGTTCCCATTAGTGTTACTCCAGAGATAGAATAACTTTGGACAGGTTGTGGGTAGTGAAAGGGGGAAAACCCCTTGGACGAAGAAACCACCTGGTCATAATATACAAAATTTTATTATAAAAACCGTCTACACAATATTTCAAAGTTCAACGTCTAAAACATTTTTTGGAGGATTAAACTACACGTCCACGGTCCTCATTTTTCCTGTTACAATGCCAGTGGAAACAAAAGTCATTAACGAGAGAGAAACCACAGCTCAAGACAAAACAAAATAGGCAGTGCTTAACAAAACCGGCTGTTAAATTTACAAAACAGTACATGACCTGAATATGTATTTCATCTATACACATCTCTGTACATGTTTTGAGGAAAAAATTTAATGTAATTTAAAAAAAAGAAACACACCAAAGAAACGCTTATTTTTCACATTGCTTTGCAAAAAAATACAAAATAAACAAAAAAGCAAATCAGCACAATTTCCTGATAAATTTAATCATCATCGTCATCATCATCCAAGTCGTCATCATCCTCATCATCCTCTTCGTCATCGTCGTCGTCATCAGTCACTTCTACCTTCTTAGCCACTGGCCGACCCGGTCCGCCTTTCTTCGCGCCGTCTGTCTTCACTCCCTTGGCACGGTATGCAGCGACGTCCTGGAATTCAGAAACGTCACGTCACGAAAACAGGAAGTCGGACGAATCGGTCCAAGACCGTCATTAAAAACACAAAGGACAAAAACGCACCTTCTCGTATTTCTCCTTCAGCTTCCCAGCCTTCTGCTCGTACGGAACTTTATCCTTGGCCGACAATTTGGACCACTGCTCCCCCAGCTTCTTCGCGATATCACCAATAGAGATGCCAGGGTACTCGCTCTTCACCTTGGGCCGGTAATCAGAGCAGAAGACGAAGAACGCAGATCTGCGTGGAGAAACCCCCCCACCAAAAAAAGTATAAAATAAATGAGGACGCCGAACGTGTAGCGCATTTAAGACCAAACGGACGTAATATACACAGAGTATAAATACAGGGTATAAATAACACGTTATAAACCTACGGTGGCCTCTTGGGTGCATTAGGGTCCTTCTTCTTCCCTTTCTTGGCTCCTTTCGGCGGCACGTAGTTTTTCATTTCCCGGTCGTAACGTACCTTGTCGGTTTTGGCCAGTTCCTCGAACTTCGATTTCTCTTTAGGAGACATGGTCTGGTGGAAAGACATACCGAAAGACAGAAAAAAATACAAATAAATGAAAGAAACCATCATGTTCACTAGAAATCACTTAAGAATCATGTCCGTCTGATCTCTAAGAGATGTACATTTCCCCGCGGACACTAGGGGGCGCTCTGGCAGCAGGGCAAGTCAGAGCGCGAGGGGAGGGAGAAAAAAAAAGTCACCAGGACTTAAAGACAACAACACGACTCCATTACAACCCAAACTGTAAAAGTTGTTTCCTAAAGAACCCCTCACCTTCCATCTCTCGGCGCATTTCTTGGAGAACTCGGAGAAGTTGACGGACGTGTCCGGGTGCTTCTTCTTATGCTCCTCCCGGCAGGTCTGCACAAAGAAGGCGTAGGACGAGGTCTTCCCTCTCGGCTTAGTCGGATCTTTCCCCATCACTTCCAAATTCGGATTAAAAAAAAATACAAGAAGATATATGTATAAAATACGGTTCTGAAAGATTTCGTCGAACGAACACAGACCCCGCGCAGAGGAACAGGTTCGCCGTGACGTCACCGAGGTCTAAACGCGCAGGTCTAAACTGGTTTAATCCGATCCGAGTTCCTGCTCGAGTTCCTCAGAACAATAAACAGCCCTCCATTTTATTTCCCGCCTAAAGTGCTGACGAGCAACTCTACCGTCCGAAGTTTGTTTTTGTTTGTTTTGTTTAAGTATATATATATATATATATATATATATATATATATATATTTAAGGGTTTAAACGCCGACGTCGTGACGCAATTTGTTTATTTATTTATTTTAAAGTTCTCAACTGCCCGCGCGACTTTCCGTTAGCCACAATGCTAACCGTCTTTTTTTTTTTTTTTTACCTCAGCGCTGTATGGCGCGCGCTCACTAAACTGCAACGTTCGGTTGTCTACACGTACACGAAAAATATGTATAATTATATTATATACATATATAAATATATTTTACAAGTTAAACAAGCAGGTCCGAATATACTTTTTAAGAGAAGAGAAAATGCGTTATTTTTTTTAAAGAAAGAAAGCATTAAACACACCTCAGTTTCCTACAGTACAACTTTCTAACAGCTCCAGAGGTTAACCACTCACCTGTACGTGTTGAATATTCACTCAGTTCAGTACAAGCACAACTTCTCTCAGGTGCTGTTTTGTATGTGCTGCAGTGCGTACAACCTTGATCCCGAAAGCACCCACGACTCCTCCTTCAATGGCTCAATCCGATTGGCTGGAACGCGTTCAAAAATAGAATTCTTTGTTCCTATTGGTTGTCGGACGCAAAAAAGAAAAAACACGCGTCACTCGTCCCTGAGAGAATAAACGGTTAACACCCAGGCTGCGTTCCAATACGAGGTCCGCTCGAACATGTAGTGCATTACGTAAGAGTGACGATGCAGCCTAGCTAGTGCACTTGTACAGTGAGCGCGATGAGATTTAGGTTGCGGACACCAGATGACGATTACATGGCCTTGTGTTACTATTGGCTGAGGCGTGGATTTTTAAAATGTCTGGCGGTTACGTTGGTTGAACGTCGCGGTTCCGTAATGTTTTGGGATTTTTTAAGCGTCGTAGAGAAACGGACAAACGAGCGATTCGTTGAAATAAATCAGCGAGAGAACATTTCTCTGGTTAAGTCATGGAAAGTCAAGAAATGTTTGGTTTAAAGTCTGTAACTAGGGGAACAGACGGGGTGTCTGGCTTTTGAACGGCTGGTTTTGTTTTTACACAGCCGCCATGTTGTGTTCTTGTGTTAGTAATGGCGCGAAAAAAAAAGCCCCAAGGAGAACAAAACATGGCGGATGGATGCCCTCTAAGTACACAAGTTCATACTGTTGACGTTTATTTCATCAAATATAAAATGGCTCCCTAATGAGACACAAATCATTACTGTATGTATGTATGTATGTGTGTGTATGTATATATGTATGTATGTGTATGTATATATGTATGTGTGTGTGTATGTATATATGTATGTGTGTGTGTATGTATATATGTATGTGTGTGTGTGTGTATATATACACACATATATATATACACATTATATATATATGTGTGTGTGTTATATATATATATATATATATATATATATATATATATATATATATATATATATACACATACATACATACATTATATATATGTGTATATACATATACACATATATACATTATATATATATATTATATAGATATATGTGTATGTATAGGTGTGTGTGTGTGTGTGTTTATATGTATACGTGTGTGTATAACAAATTCTCAAGATGTTTGCTAACCCATACAATTGATCATTTGCATGCCCTACAATTTTATGTAACATCTTTTTTAACTTTACTGAATGCACCCAGTGGTGGAAAGTACTGAAAACTCAGTACCAACTTGAGTAAGAAGTACTGAACCGTCACCTGAGTAGAAACATTCGGTGAATAAACCGAGTAAACAAATGTCCTGCTTAAAACAGACTGTCCGCCTCATGGGGAGAAGATGAGCTCTTTCTCAGTTGTTCACGGCAAACTCCTGACTTTCAGGTAAGTGCACCGTTTATTTGTTTCAATTTCCGACCCATTTTGTAGATATATTGCGTACTTTTTATATGTCCACAATCGAGCTATAACCTCAACAAATCTGAAAAACTTGGTATTTGTATAGATAAGCGGATTTCTTTGGTGAGTGTACAAACGCCCTACGCTGGTCTGAGATTACTGAGACATTATTATGACCCTGCTTTGCTTTTTACAGTAGTTAAAGCCCTGTGAGTTCATGATCAATTAAATAAACGAATTAATAGTTCATTGACTTTTCACGTCTGGATTTTGTTCCACTTTCAGTTACACGCTCGTTCCCATTGCGACAAAGTCGTGATTATGTACGTGTGATCCGTCGTTTAAAAAAAATTAATAAGTGACATCTCATACAGCACATTTTTTTATGTGTTAATTAACACCAGTTTAGTGTCAAAAGTCTGAAAATCGTTCTACTTTGGTCATATAAATCTTCCAAACTACACCCACTACTGCTTGATTGTTTTGAAGACACTACTTTTATAAGTACGGTAATTCACTTGAAAGTGTAAGGCATTCAGGTACTGTAACGAATACATTGCTGTACTTCACATCTGGATTTTGTTCCTCTTTGTTTCTCCCTGACTTCCTTTGCTGCAAACTCCAGATTGCTGTGTAAGTGCAAGTCTTTGCTGCAATTTAACCCATTTCTAGTGGAAGTCCTAACAGATGGTTGCGAACACTTCAGCACTTCTAGGTGCAGACAAAACAACTCGAGAGAGTTCCACACAAGCAAATGATGCAAATGTTAGGCCTACTCGGTAATACCGTTTCCCAATTCCAGTACAGAAAGCCAAGCATTCTGTCTTCACCGCGATACAACCTTGTAATACTAATTTACATCATTTAAATGTGCACCGTAATACACTATAGAATTCAATATAGATATAAATATAATATGCTATATAATAATATTTTTGAAAATGTTGTGTGGTTTCTATTGCTGTAAGTACATTTTAAAAATCACAGACAAATAGACTATGGATCACTTTCCGGTCCTTGATTAAAGTCTAATCTTTTTGCCACACCCTGCACTCTGCATCTTTGTGTTTCCCGTGTACTATTGCACTTGAAAACTCAAGTGCGAGTCTAGACATCTAGACTCATCACTACAAAATGTGCAGTTCAAACTTTACCACAAGAGAGAACTGGCTAAAAACAACAACTGTAGTACCACAAAAAAAAACCAACAACAACATTCTTTTGAGTTGTTTCACTTTGGAAATTCTATCTATCTGTCCTGATCCTTCACAATCATTTATAGGTACATGACTAAATGATGTGCATAAATGTTCGAGAAGAATGTGTAAACCCCATCCCCTGCTGTACTTTACATTCACTTGTTCCACTTAGAGCCTTAAATCACAATGAAGCACTTTCTCACATGCTAAAACAGCCCGGCAACAATTAGCATAATACTGTTACTTCAGCCCTGTGTTTAAAAGAAAGACTTCTCACTTCCCCCCTCCGGCAGTTAGAGGGATGGATGTTGGCAATGGTGGTGATGATGATGATAATAGCCGCCCAACAAGTCTAAACAATAGGAAGGCCAAAGGGGATTTGAGGTGTTTCAGGACTTTAAAGCTGTCGCGTTGCTTTTCAATGACGCACACCTGAGGCTTTTTCAAGGACACAAAAGGTATGGATGAAGCGGGTAAATTGGCCACGTTGACGATCTCGTTATTTGTTGAAAACGAGTACATGACGATGTAGTCAGTTACACTACTATGATTAAAAAAAATATTATTTTCTTTTAAAATAAAAGTATTTATATTTCAGATTGGCACCTTTTTTTTTCAGTGCTACACATGGCATTGTATAGGTAGTGTAGTCACTCTGTACTCTTATTTAGCGATGTTAAAATTTGAAATAGATGTACCACAAACATTGTTACATTGGTACTGATAATCAGAGGAAAAATATATAGTTTTAGGTGTACCACATAACTTCAAATAGTCTAAATATATTTTTAAAACAGGGCAAAGAAAACGGTAATTATTCAAGCTTAAAAGTGACCCTTTTCAAAAGTATTAAATACATTAATAAATAAACCAATAATATAATCTTTGCGCTGCAGTGTTACATGACGTTCAAATTTCTCATTTCCAAATGTATCGAGACTTCATTTTACTGACGTCCTAAGCACCACGACCATGAATACTTATCCAAGCTTTAAAATAAGCATTAAAGTGTCTTCAGACTCCTCTTTATGAATTTATAACAGGTGCTGGTCCACGCCCTTCAGTGTTCTACCAGATTAAAAATCGCATGGTGAGTCCTCATGACATTATTGCACGTAATGAACTGATCGAGTGTGGGTCTGACAGTATTGCGTCTTCTTCATAGACACAAAGAGCATTTTTGCTTCAGTTCGGAAGGTTCACTAAACCTGTGTTGAGTTTCTGTCCACGTTCTTCCCATTTCCATGTGGGTTTCCTCTGGGGGTGTGTGCACGGTCATGATGTCCTACAATGGATTTCTGCCCTTTGTTTCCAGATCTGACCCTGACCAGGATAAAGTACTTACTGTAGATGAATAGATCAGTGATAAACCTGTAAATATTTACATACTCAATAATATAACAGCATTATATTTTTAACAGCTTATTCACGTGACCATGTACAAAATGATATAATATTTTAGCATATTTAAATACATTCAATAAAGACAGTTAGTTAGATTTCAGCCTGATAATTAGGTTATTCAGTGCTCGTATACTGGTAGTCTGACAGTTTTCAGGTCAAAGAAGGACAGACGTTTTAACCTTGGAAAAAAATCCCAATAAACATTTCAGAGTAAAGGAAACATGGCAGGATGCTTATGTTGTTTGGCAGATTATAAAGCCTCTATGGAGTTTAAAAGAAATCTGATCATTCTCATGGCATGGCATTACCGATATATACACTTATAAATACATGAAATGAGTTATTTGCAAACTCGTACGCATCTCTTCAGATATGTACTCGTACTGCACGTTGTGTCCGGTTACACCAAAACCATAACTGGAGATGAGTCACATCAAATGCTGGTTTTATTTAATAACTTTTATCCATTTCAATGCTTTATATTTATCAAATGTTAATTGAATCCTTCAAAGCGGCATTGTCTGTAATTGGACATGCATCAGCCTGAGCACAATACCCCATACCTAATTATAGCACTGGGTTGCACCGTTTAAATGGATTGTAGAAATGTCTTTAATGGTGATTTCTGTACGGTCTACATGTTTGAGTTGATTTGAGAATTGAATCCTATAAAGGCAGGACAGCGTAATCTTAGCCGCTATTTAAAGAGCTCATCCTCGTGCATCACACCTGGGTCTAATAAACTAAACCGCATATAAGCATATCTTGGTTAGAACAAGTTTTAGATTGATATCAGGGTTAGTATATGAACAATATACCTCCAGAATGGGACAGACTGCCATCAAAGAGGACCGATATTTTATGCACAAACAGCAGCAAAGCAGATTTACATTTCACTCGGTACATGGAACTAGATGTTGGATAACAGAATGTTAAAGGTATCGATCTTTCAGTCGTCGTAACCAACATTTAGTCCACTCAGAGTCCAGTTTCAGACGTTTTGCATGGGATCACAAAGGAGATTTTCGATCCAAAGAAGACAGCCCTGTAACAAAAACCACAGTGTTTTGATTTTTAGTTAGTTTATAGCTCAATATTGCACATAATTGCAGTTATTGACAAATGATTAGAAGGTTGCCACTTCAGAATTTTCACAGTTATGGTATTTTACTGATAGACTTGTACAGACCCACTAATTAATTTCAGTTCACAGCATGACAGTGAAATTGTTTGAATACAGGGGGATTGATTTTGCCTCTATGCTCGGCAGCAGTAAAAGCAGTGATGCTAATCAGAGTTTGTCATTGAATTCTTTAAGGCACGCTGTAGGCTAACATCGTGTTACTAACATTGGTAGGTGGAGCAAATACAAGGGTGTTTCATACGTCAGGTCCACTGAAAAGATACACAGTCTCTTCCGAAACTTTTGGAACAGCAAGGCCAATTCATTTGTTTGTGCTCAACTCTTGTGTTTGAGACCAAAAGAGATATATGAGACAACAGTTTAGGATTTTAGGTTTTATTTCCTGGTTTTTACATCTTGATGTGTTAATCAACATAAAACATAGAACATTTTGTTTCAGACCACCCAATTTTTAGTTCAGCAAAAGTATAGGAACTGATCATTCTTAAAGTAAATAACGCTTAATATTTGGTTGCACACCTCTTGCTTGCAATAATTGCATCAAGCCTGTGACTCATTGATGTCACCAAATTTTTGGTTTCTTCTTTTGTGTTTCTTCTTTTGCTTTTCCAGGCTTTTACTGCAGCGACTCTCAGTTGTTGAGAGTTTCGGGTGGTTTCTCTCTTCAGTCTTGTCTTCTGGAGGTGAAATGCTGCTCGGTTGGGTTAAGGTCTGGTGATTGACTTGACCAGCCTAAAACCTTCGACTTTTCCCCCCTGATGAAGTCCTGTGTTGAGGTGGATGTGTGTTTTGGATAATTGTCTTTCTGCATGATGAAGTTCCTCCTGATCAATCCGGATGCATTTCTCTGTAAATTGTCAGACAAAATGTTCCTGTAAACTTCTGAATTCATTCTGCTGCTACCATCACACGTTACATCACCAATAAAGATTAGTGAGAATGTTCCAGAAGCAGCCATGCAAGCCCAAGTCACGACACTACCTCCTCCGTGTTTCACAGATGAGCTTGGTTTGGATCATGACCAGATCCTTTCTTTCTCCACACTTTGGCCTTTCCATCACGTTGGTAGAGGTTCATCTTGCTTCCAGAACATTTGTGGATCATTTCTGTATTTCTTTGCAAATTCCAATCTGGCTTTCTGATTCTTACTGTTGATGAGTGGTTCGCATCTTGTGGTATGGCCTCTATATTTTGCTCTTGAAATGGTATTCAAATGGTCAATTTTGATACCATAATTCCTGCCCTGTGAAGGTTGTTGGTGATGTCAGGAACACTTGTGGAGGTTTTCTTCACAGCTCCCACAGTTGTTCTGTCATCAACTGCTGTTGTTTTCCTTGGCCAACCTGTTCCATATCTGGTTGCTCGGTACATCTGTGGCTTCTTTCTTTTTCAGGACATCCCAAATTGTTGAATTGGCTAAGTCCAATGCCTGTGCAATGGTTCTGATAGATTTTCCCTCTTTTCTGGAGCTTCAAAATGGCTTGATTTTCTCCCATTGACAACACTCTGGTCTTCACGTTGGCTTATCCTTTTTAACAGGTGCGGTCTTCACTGGTGAAACCTAATGCTCAAACCAAGCGTAGACATTCAGAGCTATTAATTATTTTAACAGTCCGTTTAACAGGGCACTCCTGGGTAGCAAGAAACACCTATCAGTCACATGTTCCAATATTTTTTGATCACTTGAAAAGCTCGTTAACGCATCTAGGTGTAAATATGAGGAAACGGAAGCTGAAATTCTGATCTGTCGTCTCATATCCATCTTATGATCGCAAACCTAAATATCTTCAGTGTATAGTGAAAAGAGTAGAATTGGTCTTTCTCGCAACAGCAGCTGGTAGCCAATAAAATTTGAAAGAATGGGATGCTATAAGTAGGCGTCAGAGGTTACACCTTATACTGGAATTACTGTGCAAAACAGTGTCGTTGAATGTGTATATAATCAGCTGTTCAGTGTGTGTGTGTGTGTGTGTGTATAATGTTCTCCAGTCATGAATAAGAACCTGGAACCTTCATCGAATATTTCAGAGCTTTCAACCCCTTCGAAAAGCCACTCTGAGCTTCGCCTCTGGTATGAAGTAATCCGAATAACAGTGCTTTATTTATTTTGTTTGTGTCTGAATAGAAGATGGGTTATTCAGGTTCTCCCTTGAGCACAGCGTGTGTTACTGCTCATGCAAGACTGTGAGTCAGAAATATAGACCAGCGTTTCATTCTGCCCACATTTGGGTATTACTTGACACGTCATGATGGCTACAATGGTTTCTGTGTTCAACAGCAGTTGCATGACTCGACCTCTGTCACTCTTGGACTCTCCCTTCCGACTCACGACAAATGCTCCGCTTAGTGGCAGACCAGTGCAATTACCTTGGGCAGCAGAGCAGCTCGAGGAGGTTACAGTAACACACCACATCACACTCGCTGCCCTCCCAGTAATGGTTCTGTAGCGAGTCGATGGGTCTCATCCTCTCCAGTCCAATTTCATGGCAGTTTCTGTCCGTCAGCATCTTTTTGTAGCAGGACCAGCGGTTCGACGGCATCGCATCACCCACACGCAACCCGAGCAGGAGAATGACCGCGGTGATTAATACTTTCATTTTGGGACCCTGCAAAGGGAAAGAAATAAATGCTGTGTTCCTTTAATGTAAAAGAAAGATGATCTTCGTAATCGGGTGCACGAGTCAAAGTCTGCAGTCGTCACATTGTTGATTCAACGATTCATAATGAAGATCGTGAATATTACTGAGTCTTGATTGGTCAAAGTTCCAGGAAATACAGTATGATGTAGTTGTTTTATTGTACCGAGCTATTGGTATTAAACATCCACAAGAAAGGTTACAAAGACATAGAAATATGATTTAAACAAAAGACAGTTACCAAAAGCCTGCTGAATTTGCTGACACATGCGGTTATGTGTATGGCAAAATGGAGAATTGCTGGTGAAGTGCCTGTAAACACTGGAAAGTCACTAACTCTTCAGCATTTCAAAATATGCTCTCAAGAAAGCAATCACAGCGTCCGCTTCATTGGGGATGAGGAATCGGAGAAGCTAAACAAATCTTTTTGAATCGCTGTGTGAATAATGCGCTAAATTTATTGGGAATTACATTCAGCCAAACACTATTGCTGATCAAATAACCATAAACGAACACATTCTGAAGATTCAAAAAGATCTCACAGCCCTGTTCATGTCCCATATGCAATGCACCGTCCAGCACACACCAGCTTACCTGTGTGTGTCTGTGTGTGTGTCGTGTGTGTGTGTGTGTGTGTGTGTGTGTGTGTGTGTGTGTGTGTGCTTGCATGCTCACCCAAATGTAGTGCTGAGATGTGGGATGTCTCAACTGGATGAATCTGGATTCAACACTTATACAGCAAGCTCCTTATATCAGTCCTCTCTGTGACAGTTTCTCCCTCCCTTATTTCTCTCTCTCTCTGTCTCTCTCTCTTCTCTCTCTCTCTCTCTCTTTCTCTCTCTCTCTCTCTCTCTCTCTCTTCTTGTCTCTCTCTGTCTCAGCCACCAGTTACCAGTCTGTTCTCAGCCTCTCAGGCACCAGTAATCACATCCCAAATATATCTACAGTGCTACAATTCTTTTATACCCCAGCCCTGTTGAGTTTTCAAACCCGACTGGTCAGAAGGTTTTGACTATTTAAAATAAAAGAATCATTCTATAACAGCAGCTCTGCTAGTAGTGGAGCTGCAAATTGCAGGTTTATACTCGTTTAAAGCTCCCGTTCTAATACACTATCGTTTCTTCAGTATGAATCTACACGTAAACAGATTAGAACAAGTGCGTGATTATCGATTTGGTGAGATTTTCTGTAGAAGACAGAAACATTGAAATATTGAACATTTCATGTAAGGAGTCTCCAGTGGTAACGCTGTGCTTTTATGGGTTTTTTTTTCCGACATCTTCAGGACAGAGGAGTTTACACTTTGAGGTTTCTCGGCGACGTGATGAGCTGCGTTTTTGTGATTTATTAACTTCAAGAGAAGGAAAAACGCTAGGCCGGTGAGGGAGTGACTGTTTATAGCTGCTATAACGTAAATGATAACAGCAACTTATAACTTGATGACTTGTTTTCGTGGCTGTTCCACAATATTAAACTTAACTATAATCAGATAAAAAGACCGATGTGTCCGTCTTTAATTAACGAAACTTTAAATTGCTGTGGTATAAAAAGAATAAAACCATTTTGGGAAAAGAATACATTTTCGGGTGTTAGCAGTTAACTGCGTCATCACACCACCCCTTCGTTAATTATTTTTCTCTAACAGCATGACCCCGAGTGTTTTATTCAACGCGTACAGTTTTTTAAGTCATGTATATGATTTGATTGATTTTTAAGCACATTGTCTGTGCACTTTGATTAGGTTTCATGGTTTCATTATGAGCTAATGTTCGTTTACAGTTATTCATTTGGCAGACATTTATATCCAGCCTGACTTAAAATGAAGATGTGAGCGGACATGACAATCATCCCTATGCCTACTTCAAGGCACCATAAAGGGATTTAAGCCTATGCCAAAATGCAAAAGTGTGTGTGTGTGTGTGTACTGCGTTTCAAGAAGCCAGCACATGCAGCCACATGCCATGCCAGATTTAGCTCCTGAAAACAAACAGGAGGCTTATAGAGGTTTCAAATGCCGCACTCCCAGCATTAAAATGCTCTGGACCTCATTGTGTTTACACCGAGGCTCCGGTGTGTCGGTTCTCTTTAAAAATAAATAAATAAATGAAATACCTCTTTTGAATAAAAGAAAACGTTTCCATACAGTTTTTTAATACGGCGTGCTGTTACCCGGATGATCAACAACTGTTTTTACGTTTTGTGATGGTTGTACTTTTGAACAGGATGATCAATGTAAATGGTCATTATTTGATTTAAATCCCCCCCCCCCTTTAGTACTGCCCTTCAGATGCTACATAAGATATTTATATGTTTCCTAGAGGAAAAAGAGAATAATTTACACCTCCCTGACTTTTAATGTATCGTGTTGCCTTCTTGAATTATCACAAAAACTGGTTAATTTGTATAAGTTCAGTTGTTATTATGTCCTGTGGCCTATATGTAGACATCTGTTATGTGAAATAGATGATTCATTGAAACATGAGAGGGATTAAAAAAAAAAAAAATCAAATGTGTCCTATATAAAAAGTTTTAACTATGAACTAAGAGGAATAAAACACGTTGTGGTGTGTTGGTATCAGAAATGAATCAACTTCAGGTGGTAAGAGTAACGCCGTTTCTCGTCAGGCTGCATTATACCACACTGTCGTTGATTATTGTTCTATATTAGAAATATCTCGTCATGGTTTTGCCTTTAATTTATTTATTACTTTTCATGTGATTCATATTCAAGCGATTCATTTACATGTGAATCGTTCACGTATGATTCGTTTCCATGTGATTCATTTACTAATGTGCTTCTTTTTAAATCCAGTTTTAGACTGTGATATTACAAAGGTCTTTCCAGATTACTTACTTGCTACTCTGTATGAGAATCGTCCTGTTTTATCCCTTACATATTGCACCCGTGTTCCTGTATCAAAGCTACGGCAGTTTGGCTGCAATTGCTTCCGTAATTTTTTTGGCTTTATTCACCAAACGTTAGCACGTTCGTTGACACAAAAATGAAGCTGTATGAAGTAAGTCGGATGTAAGTCTCTCCGTAAGTGAATTTAACTTCCAAGTAGACTCCTTTTAGAAAGCTGCCTGCACTGCACACTTGAAGAGCCCTTTGACTAAGAGTGTATATAACCGAAAACTACAACCTGACTCGCCGTTTGGAACAAATTCATGTTTGCTACAGACTTTAGTCACACAGCAGCCAGTCAAAGTGTGAAACCGAAAAGCAGTCGACAGTTAGGCTTTGACTATCGTTCAGCGTCGATTTACACACTGCGCTCAGGAAGTGTGTACAGAGCACCCAGAGTAACGGAGTGAATTAGTCGCATTGACATGCAGATCTGTGTTGCTGTAGGAGCATTCAAGTGTGACTTGGGCTCGTGCCTCGATAATGCACAAAAGCCCACACAGTCGCACTGACACGTGCAGAGAGAGATGGTATCAGTGTTGGCCTTCATACACTGAGGATCATTCACTATTAAGTAAGGAATATTGGGTTGCAGAATAAAGGCATGATGCATCAGTTGTCCCTGTTTTTTTTTTGTTTTTTTTGGCCGTAATGTCGACAATAAGCTCTGAACGTGATGGACTGAGAATGTCATGTGTTTCACTTTCACAATAGATTCATCTCATGATGTACTTAAGGGAAAAGTGTACCCATACTGAAATGTCTGGGGATTCTGGTGTTAAGTTGTTGCTGGGTGAGAAGTTAGCAGGCGTGCGCCACGATGACATCATTTCAGGACATTTTTATTGCTTGTGCAGTCACAATGGTGTTTTCCATCCATCCATCCATCCATAACGCTTATCATTCACAGAGAAGCCTGGAACCTATCCCAGGGAACCCGGGGCACTACGGACAATTTAGACATGCCTTTCAGCCTACAACACACGTCTTTGGACTGGGGGGAGGAAACCGGAGAACCCGGAGGATACCCACGAAGCATGGGGAGGGAGAACATCGTGTACATGAGGCGGGATTCGGACCCTCAGCTCCGGGGGTGCGAGGCAAACATGCAAACCACTAAAAGCCAATGGTGTTTTTAATAGAAGGAAAAGGGTAGCCATCCTCCAACATAAGGGATAGCGGAAAGTTTTCAGTGTTCGCTCCTAAAAGTGACCGAGCAAGAGCTTCTTTCCTCACTCTCTATTTTCCAGTGATCAGAATCACATTCCTGCGCAATCCAAATGCTGGATTCAAAGCTACACGACACAGTTGCACCGAGTTATGGCTAGTTATCGATCTGAGAGATGACGAGCATGGTGACATTGACATAAGCTGATCTGTTTGAGCAGAGTGTACAGACGAGGAGGTGAGCGAGCTGGACAGACCGAAGGACTAAAGCCCAGTTGCATCTCTCTTTTTAGGTGGAGATAAAGTGAAGGGTTCACCTGCACCACTGTCAGCAGGTAGCTGAACAGCATTGTGAATAATGTGCGAAACTAAAGTGCATTAGACCAACGTGTCGATGAAAGAAAAAAATGTCTACTCAGAATGAAGTCTTCTGCACAAGTGACGATCACGTATTGATTATAAATATTAATATGCAGTTCATTCAGGTGGATTTCCCCTTTAAATGTGCCACAAAAATGTCAGGAAGGTCGGAGACGTCTTCTGTGATGGTCATCAGCTTGGCCACCATTTCTTCTCTCCACCATCTCTACCAGGTATTCCAGATAGGATTCAGTGACAAAGCTGACATTTTTACTGCATTACAAATTGTTCATGCATGACTGAATATGAAATGACATGAATGTGCAAAACATCCATGTTGCAACTATGCTAAAACCCAGCAGCGCCATCTTCTGTTTATTTATTGTATTTCATCTGTCTGTTGTTTTTTTTAAAGAAAGAAAGAAATGTACAGTATGTTCACACACTAAATGTATTGTACTTTAGCATATTGTCAAGTTATTGTCAATAGCAATTTATTTTTACAATCCATAAGAGTGTTTTCAGCAAAATAAACTGTTGCATATAAGAAACCATTATCAATAGAACTGTATATATTGGGTATCTTGGGTATGAATTTTTTCCCTTCACATAATATTAAAGTTTGTCGTTTTAATATTCTAAAATACTCGCTTAATGGGACATTTTACCGAGCAAAAGTAGCGACACTGCATATCAACACAGCACGTTTATTCATCATTTATTCCAAAAGAATGCCTTTGTATACCACGAACGATTTAAGCTTAGAAAAAGACTGATTTTTAGACATTTCTTTTAGCAACTGGTACAGCTTAGATCATAGCTTCTAGCTTCTGACTTCAGCACTGTAAGGATTCAACTGACTGGAAAAATATTCTGCCCCAAAAGGGGGTACCGTATTTATAATGCCACCTTGATGGTACATTGATCTGTCTAGCAGTGTGAATATCATATCTGGTGTAATCAAGTCAATTGGAACATTTTTACTGAGCTGCATTTACACTATATGACCAAAAGTATTGTCGAACATCCCATTCCAGATTTATTAACTTTGCGGCTATAATAATAATAATTCCACTTTTCTGGAAAGGCTTTCCACTAGATTTTGGAGCATGGCTGTAGAGAATTGTGCTCGTTCCGATACAAGAGCACTGATGGGTGAGGAGGAGGTCCGGGGTGAAGGGTTGAGGTCAGGGTTCTTTACAGGAGACTTGCGTTCTTCCAGTCCAATCTGAACACACCATGTCCTCATGGATCTCGCTTTGTATCGTGCTGGAACAGGTTTAGGCCTCTTGGTTCCCATGAAGAGAAACTGTAATGGTGCAGCATACAAAGGCGTTGTAGATAATTGGTTGCTTCATACTTCGTGGCAACAATTTGGAGAAGAACCACATATGGGGGTGATGGTCATGTGTCTACATCCTTAAAGTGTATTTGATAAATGATACTCAGAAGTTTTGTTATTAAACCACTGTAGTGAAACTGCTTGATAGAAAAAAACATAAGTGAATATAACGGAAATCGTGTGACATCATATCAGGGGGGTGTGGTCAGCCACAAACAGGAAATCGACACCAGGTGAATGATGTAAGAAACATTACAAACGTTTTGGATGTTTTATAATTAAATCTTTATTTATTTATTTATTTATTTATTTATTATTATTAGTAATGTCATTTGTTTAAACTTTAGTTCAATCGAGAGAATGTACGCGCCATTTGGCACGCGCTAAATGGTTTTCATTAAACTTTCAAACGGAAAATAACGGTCAATTTTTTAACGGCTGAAAATAGTGTGAAAATAGTGCTACGGCATGTAATTCACTTTCTACAAATACTGAGAAATGTTAGTATATTCTACTAATATCATGACAGCAAACAACTAAAGTGTTTTATATAACGATCCGATGTTAGTACATTTATTTAACTTCATGTTAGAAGACTAGACTTAGCTTATTTGACTAGTAAAAAACAGTTTATCCATTCCTCTGTGAAGTAAATGTTGACCAAAATTCTAAATATTAGCTGGTTTACTGTCAATTAATTTAAACAGAATTTATTTGCGGCAAAATATTGTTAGCTAGCTGGTTTGAGCCGTGCGTCACATGATACAAATCCATAGTGTTATTGGTGTATGATGTATGGTTTTTAAAAAATGATATTCTTATTATTTACTGCCAGTTCAAGGTCCATTTCAGTCTCAGTCACACCATGAGAGTGCAGTGTCTGAAACTGCATTCAGTTCAGTTCATATCATTCACAACAAATCAATTAGACCTACACCTAAAGCTTTAAATGAATAAACATGTTCAGATCTCAGATCTTTATAGTCTGAAAATTGTGATTAGTTGTATCAAATGTAAAAGTTAAAAATAATGTTTTCTTGGTGTGGTGGTTTTATTTATACCAACATTGCTGGTATGATTACATTATATCATTCAGTTATATTTTTTTGTCTTATAGAACTGTTTACAAGAAATATGGTTAAATATGTGTATATAGATATGTATTATTGTCTTTGACAAATCTGGACCAAACTTTGTCTTCTATAACATATTTTATTATTATTATTATTATTATTATTATTATTATTATTGTTGTTGTTGTTGTTGTTATTGTTGTTGTTATTATTGTTGTTTATTATTATTATTATTATTATTATTATTATTATTATGTTTTGGAAAGGAGATGAAAAAAATGTTATGGGAGACTCAAGGTTCAGTCTACATTTATATTCAACTGACAATTTTATTAATCTATTTCTTTGTTCATTTTAATTTCATATTAAATATGTAATGTGGGCGGGACCTTGTGCACTTTAAAACCATACGTCTCTTCTAACATTTTTTTTTCTTTTACGGCGTACAAGGAGAACATTTCATCAAATAAAAATAAATAAAATAATAAATACTCGTCTTTGAGCTAGAGCTACATATAAATGTTTACTCCACCTAGACAGACCATTTTTTAAAAATGTTACTTAAAATAATATTTTTCATAAAAATAGTTTGTTTGGATCATTTTAACTAATGAACCCAAACCACCAGATTTAACCATCAGACCTCCAGCTCCCACACTTCCACCAGTGTTTGTTCCATTCTCTCCATCTCCCACACTTCCACCAGTGTTTGTTCCATTCTCTCCATCTCCCACACTTCCACCAGTGTTTGTTCCATTCTCTCCATCTCCCACACTTCCACCAGTGTTTGTTCCATTCTCTCCATCTCCCACACTTCCACCAGTGTTTGTTCCATTCTCTCCATCTCCCACACTTCCACCAGTGTTTGTTCCATTCTCTCCATCTCCCACACTTCCACCAGTGTTTGTTCCATTCTCTCCATCTCCCACACTTCCACCAATGTTTCTTCCATTCTCTCCATCTCCTACACTTCCACCTGTGTTTGTTCCATTCTCTCCATCTCCTCCACCTCCACCAGTGTTTGCTCCATTCTCTCCATCTCCTACACTTCCACCAGTGTTTGTTCCATTCTCTCCATCTCCCACACTTCCACCAGTGTTTGTTCCATTCTCTCCATCTCCTCCACCTCCACCAGTGTTTGTTCTATTCTCTCCATCTTCCACAATTCCACCAGTGTTTGTTCTATTCTCTCCATCTTCCACAATTCCACCAGTGTTTGTTCTATTCTCTCCATCTTCCACAATTCCACCAGTGTTTGTTCCATTCTCTCCATCTCCCACACTTCCACCTGTGTGCACTTACCTTCAGGAGGATTCTCAAGCATGGGCAGAAATGTTGGCACTCCTTTTCTATGGATATTATTTATTCATCATGAATGATTTCAAGAGAAGAAAATATTTTAAATGTAATTGTAATAATTTCATTTTAATAATAAATATTAGAGACCAGGGCAAGGTGATACATTTTAATAGAACACAACAGTTATTTATGCATCGAAAACCTAAACTTATTCTTATTATTCTTACTATGATTACAGTGTAAGACTTTACATATTAAGAAAACACACATCAATAATCCAAAGATCTATTATTTCACACAGCAGCTGAGGAAGTATAAATTTGAAATCGAGACTTAAACTTCTTCTCTGGAAAACCTGATCCTTGATTTTGATTTTGATTTTATTTTAATTTTATTTATTTATTTTTTTTAATGTTATTTATTTTAAATGAAAGAGAAGTTTGAGAAATATCCTTCTTCAGAAACATGTGTAACTTACCTCCATTGAACACAAGATGGCGCTGTTAGGAAAGGATAACCCAAAGAGAATCAGCCAAGAGAGGCTTTAATTATGATTGCATCATATGCACATATTGCTTCTGTTTTTAATTGAACTACATTTGCAGATTCGAAGTGCTTACAGATGGAAGTCAGGGGGTGAAAAAATAAACCGTCCATTGCAGACTCTTCAATCCGTCTCAGCATTAGCATTTCAGAACATTCAGGCATTATAACGTCCAGTCTATATGTGGAAATGTATAAGTGTTATTAAGCCTTTTATTTATGGTAAACAATGTAGTTAAGTGTGCTGATTGAGGCGAGGGAAACGTTTGGGCCGCAGGCATGTGGAAACACACCATGAATCATTGTACTAAATCTGAATGAACTCGTTTCCACTGGAACAGCCGTCACAAAGTGGCCTCTTGAGTTTCATTCTCTGCTGTTTCGCTGACAGACAAGGCCAAAACACAGCTGCAATATTTGGGTGTGCTTGAGAACACCATAAGCTCTCCTGGCTGTTATAGGCCTCTCAGACGGGTCATTCTATAAAGAGGAGGCAGACTAAACTATGGCACGTTAGCTCAACACACAGAAACAAGGAATAAAAGTTGGTTGCCATTTGCAACTTGTGATCCGCAGCTCTTGATTTACGAGGTAGCCCACCATCTGTGATTGAAGGTAGTTACAGATCCGGTTTAAAGGAGCTGCAAACGGACGTCTCCATTCCTACAGGCTCTGCGCTATCAGCACACAGGAATCGACTGCGTAAAAGCAATCCCCTTTAAAGGTGGAGTGGGCCCCCTGTGCGTAAGCTACTGCTGAATCACATCAGCTCAGAGAGGCTCTCTGATGATAGCGTAATCTCACTGTGTAACTAGAGAAGCTGTCACCGATGCTTTCTTACCCGCCAAGCTTCGGCACAGCATGTCTGTGGGAGATTTCCATTCTTCTTATAAGCATGGATTAACTGCAAGGTGTCTCTTGTTGTGTGATGGTGTTGGTTACCAGCTCGTGTGTGGTTATATACATAACACTGACTATTGGACTCTTTTTGTTCTGATCTTTGGCTTATGGTTCTTGAGGATTCTCCTGATTTGGGAACACCTGGTTGAATATTTGGTACACACACCTCAGTGTATATCAGGTAGCACAGCACACACACACACACACACACACACACACACACACACACACACAGAGCAATGTATCATTGCAACCATTGCATAAACAAATCCAGAGATCTCGAATAAAGAAAATGTTCTCTAATGTTTCTCATTATGATTTTACTGTGTAGAAAATATAAGACCATTAAACCTATTTCTAGACACTTTGAAGCTTGGCATTCTATTGGCAGATAAATAGGCTCGTTTTGCTCCTTTCTAAAAAAAAAATAAACATCAATAGAATAAGACATCAAGCTGGTCAAGTAAAAACAATCCAATAAAGAGAAATACGAGTTGAATTTAACTATATTCATGATCTATTTACTTGCTAAGATATCTTTGCTTTTTCTTTTTCTTTTTGCAGTGGTATAGAAGCAACTATGTGATTCTAGATCTTTATCTTCCATCCTAAATACTGCATCGGTAGAAGTAGTGACGGCCGAGGCCTCTTTCAGTCAGGTACTAAGAACTGATACTCACACGTTTGGAATCTTAAAATGCTGCTTATCAGTTGTTGAGGTGAATAAAGTGTGTGTGTGTGTGGGGGGGGTGCTCGAAATTAGGATTTTTCTCTTTAAAAACAAAAGAAAAACTTTAGAGCACATTAATTGAAATATATGACATGATGTGTGAAACTCATAAGAACATTCACTAGTCCACCATACTCAAAGGGTTATTTATTTATTTATTTGTTTATTTACAAAGAATGGATTAACAATATGAAAAAAAGATTACATATTCGCAAAAGTATTTATCAAATGTTAAAAGGAGCGATTCAGCCCAAATCCATGCAAATATCAGCCTTATGCACTTTATAATCACACACGTCGGTCGGTCTATATTGAACTGCTCTGACTGAATTTTGAAGGAAATTCTATCATAAATTCTATCTATCAAATTCTATTCTAACAGTACAGCGTGTTTCAGTCAGCCACACTGCACTGTTATAAGGGATCAAGAGAGCCATCTTATTTCCGGAATAATAAAAGACTGGAGTCAGGATGAAGAGGAATCTTTATTCTGAATCTTTATTCTGAATCTTTATTCCAATTATTAATATCAGAGGAGTTATCTGATGTCTACATCGTGTTAGAGGCTGCTTTCAAAAACACCATATTCTTTAATTCATCACTCTTCTTTTTATCCTCTTTATTATTCTTCATGCAGGTCTTAAAATCTTTCCCTTTCCAAAATGTCCCAAAGTAACACTTTCCTCCTTTGCTTTGGACCTTAATTCATATTTCAAAGCTTTCTTGTTTAGATTCCATCTCTTCTTCAATCCTTGTTTGTGAGCCGAGTCATGAACTTAGCCATGAGACTAGTTAGAAGGATTCACCCCCACATGCATTTACCTACATTTAATACTCACATCACATCTAAATATCATTTCAAATATATTTTTTAAAATGGAAACCCAATGATTTCTAAATGGTTTTTTTATTTATTTATTTTTATTTGAGCTACAGTATTGCACAAAATTTTCAAAGTGTAAGATGTAATGTACGGTGAAGATGCCTTCAAAAAATAATAAGGTAAAAAGTGCCCATGGACGAAAATAATTCTATTTTTATATCAAGACCATAAAACTACCAGTAAAGCAAATAAACCGAATCGTAATTCACCTTTACATAAAACTTCACAGACTCTCTTGGGTACACTGTGGTGGTGGTTTCTAAACAAATTGTCCAATATGTTGTTCCAAGCTTGTTGGAGAACGTGATCCAGTCCTTCTGTCTCTGCAGGAAAAAAAAAAAATCCCAGACAGCCTTAATGATGTTTTTAATCATAAACATGGGCTATTACTTAATATGATGCATAATGGAACAAAATACAAAGATTTTTAAAGATAATAATAATAATAATAATAATAATAATAATAATATTTGGAAGACTTCTACTGAAACATTAATGTGAGAGGCATGAAATAGGCATGTAAGACAACATTTATTTAAAAACTGGGTTTTATATAAGATACTGTTTTGTACCAACATAACATCTGTCATTCCTTCCCTAATGGTTAAACCTACTTTTTCACATTCCTTAAATTTCCAGCTTAGAGTTTCTCACATGTTGTTATTTTCCACTGTCTTGTAATGGGCTTTGGCAGGCCAAAATAAAGTTTGCTTTCTAATTTTGTCTGCTCTTGGGGTCGCTTGCCGTGCGGCATGCATTGATGCACCGTATTGGCGTGTGTAGAACGCCCCATCGTCACGCTTGGCTGGAAAACAATGATTGTGCACATTTTTACAACATCTAGCCCCTAAATTGCTCCCATTTGTAAAATGCTGATATAGCTGCGTTGTTAATCTGCATTACTGACTGCGCTCCATGTTGTGTAATGCAATATTTAAATTGGAACGAATGTCCGCCGGCCAGGCCAAGCATATCGACCACCCTCGCCAACATCTAAACAAGGTGCGGCGTTTCTCTCTGAACATGATCAAAACCACTCCGTGGAAAACTATCAAAGCAGTGGGGTGTGGTGGACCTCAATAAGCTGCCTGCAGCCAGCCCACCCATGAGAGGCCCTAACACTGCCAGAGCCTTTCGTGTAACCAATAAACATGAGGTCACGGAGTCCGAAATCAATCTGACACCCGGTTCCTAAATCAATACATACCTGAAAAGCAGACCAGCTATGTGTGCTGCTTTGTAAGAATCCATTTTAAGTTCTTCTCATATTTGTGATTTATAATAATTGGCGGGCCTGGCTAATACCTGCGCCAAAAGAAATTCATGTAATTCCCTAATTCCCTTTTGGAATTTTTTTAATTTATTTTTTTTTATATCTGTATTATATTTTAATCGAATGTTGTCAAGTTTGTTTTAGATACAAAGGATTAGTCGTTTTCGATGAATATCACTTTTAATTTTATTACCTTATTGTTGGTGAAGTAGTTATGTGCAGTGCCTGGGAATAGTAATTGGATAATGTTGACAAACCCCTCCCCTCTCTCTCTCTCTCTCTCTCTCTCTCTCTCTCTCTCTCTGTCTCTCTCTGTCTGTCTCTCACTCACAAACTCAAACACATGCACACCCCTGCTCTCTCTCCCTCTCCCTCTCTCTCTCAGACACACACACCACATAAGCATGGACTTTATCAATTGACAGCACTGATATATTTAGAATTCTGGAAATATTTTATTGATATTATTTTTGAATCAATCATTGTTAAACATGGTATTGTGGATGAAGTATATATATATATATATATATATATATATATATATATATATATATATATATATATATATATATATATATATATATATATATATATATATATATATATATATCTGTATTCTAAGATATTATCTAATGATTAAATCCTAATGATTAAATCCACCATCATGAGGGCCACATGTGTTTGAGCAGTGGAGCTGAAGACCTCTGGCCTAAATCAAGGTGCACTATCAATACGCCATCACATGCTTGTGGAGTTATAGATGGAAATTAGATTCTCTTGCTGTTATTAAATCAAACTACTTGAAAATAGTCTCAGTGTTGAGCCTCAGGATTATCCAGATGGGTTTTGTTTGGGGGACCGAGTCTCCTATTCTCTTTCACATAGCATGTTCTTAAGCCTTTCGGTCTGGCAGGACTGAAACGATAAGTACACGTAACACCTGATGCCGGCGCACGGCAATAAACTCAAACACTCACATGCCTGTGTGGTGTCTACTCGAGCATTTTATTGCCTAACCCTCTTCACTGAATGTTTTGGTTGTTGGTTCAGAGAGAAAATTGAAACTTCCTGTACAAGTGGGTTGTCCCATAGCCTCGTGCAGTGGAAGTGTGTGCGTGTGTGTGTGTTACAATTGTATCATAGCTGTCCTTTTATCCACTTTAAATCCTAAATGTTTGGCATTAAATACAATCATGATTATTTATTCTGAGCGTTTGGTGTATGAATGATTTCCATAATTCTGGATTATTATTATTTTTTTTTTTCTCACACAAAATGAATCAGTGCAATGGATATCTAGTGATTGATATATTTTAACTAAACAGCCAGGACATGCTATTAATCATGAAGACAGTCATGTCTGTCAGTGAATATCTGATGTGTTTGATTTGGAAAGGTATGGGTCTCGGACCATGAGGTTACATACAGATTGGAAACATATTCACGACGGTTGATGGTGGAGAGGGGGCTGGGGGTGTATGAGTAAGGAAATTGTTTATGTGCTACCCAGCAAAAAATGACAGACAGCGAGAATGAAAGAGTGTGATGGTAACCTGGAGAGGGAGAGTAGATCGCTGTCGTCGCTGTGGTTTTACACAGTCGACCACAGACTGTTTCAGAAAATCTTCATTACCACCAGTGATGGATTGCTTAGGAATTTGGATCCGAGAGACCACTGAGTGGCGTGGGGACCTGAGACTGCTGTGGGCTCAGCACTTCCCTCACTAAACCCTAACATGCTTCTCGATAACGAAACTCCTGGTCATGTAGATCACCTCGTTTGGTCTTTTTTTTTTTTACTGATGATGAAACATTGTGAACGTAATCGTGACTCATTTCAGTGAGTCCTTACTGTTAGCTCTTCTTTCTAAAAGGTCACATCCTGTGCGTTTATTAGACATGTCTCCAATACCTCATTGTATCTGCGACAAGCATTTGCTGGATGTTTTGTATTATACTGCATGCCATTTGAAGATATCTTTGTACCGCCCACCGCCAGAAACGTAAGATCCGAGGGGCGGGCGTGGATCAACAGATGGGTTTTTTTTTTTTTTTTTGGGCCATATGTTTAATACAGACCAAGAGAAAGTCTGAGATTAGAGGCCAAGGACAAGAATTGCAGGCATGGCTATTCAAGAATGCTCTACTTATAGCTCTCTTTGTGTAAATATTTCATGAATGGCTATACAGCTCTGATAGACACCATGACATGCATAGTTTGATACACTCATCTTGACAGTGTTATCAAGAACTTGAGCAGAAGTGATGCGTGGTTACTACAAGGTCATTGCTTCTCCGCTGTGTATCATGGAGCGGGAACACTGATTCCATGTGAAATCTCGACTAAAGCTGTACTGAGCTCCTGCAAAGATATGCTGTTTGAAAAATCCTATCTAAGCATGTGGAATTGAAATACTTCTTGATGTCCAGCAGTACATCATCATCATACACTGATTTTCTGACTCTTTATTATATTAAAGTGGATGTTCACAGTTTTGCTACCTTAGCACTTTTATTATTTTTGCTAATTTTACTAAACCTGGGATTAAGGCAGTAAAAACTATTGGTCTTTTTTATTTATTTTTTTAATGACTGGAAAGCTCCACGTCATCCTACAGTATATATTTATGGAGGGAATTTAAGTTGGGATCTTACAGATGGTGTAACAGGGTAGAGGCCAGTCATAAGACACCTACTTTATTGCCCTTGAATACAGTTATACTGCAATAGACTGAATATACTGCACCTTTGAGCAATGATGTCCTGGAGAGCATCTGCTGCCCTTTTGGCAATAATGTAGGTGTCATGTGACTGGTGGCTACCCCGCGGTTCCCCAGGAAACACAAATAGAGGATAAAAGAATAACACATTGTGACTTATTTCACTAGGCAGTATTTTATCTGTTAATGGTTTCTCAGATATGAAATCTCTCATTCCTCCATGGATGGCAATGTATGTCTGTATTATTATTATAATTATTATAATTATAATAATAATTATAATTATTATTATTAGTAGTAGTAGGAGGAGGAGGAGGAGGATGAGGATGAGTAGTAGTAGTAGTAGTAGGAGGAGGAGGAGGAGGATGAGTAGTAGTAGTAGTAGTAGTAGTTGAAGGAGTAGTAGTAGTGGTGGTGGTAGTAGTGATAGTAATAGAGTAATAGTAGGAGGATGAGTAGTAGAAGTAGTAGTTGAAGTTGTAGTGGTGGTGGTAGTAGTAGTTAGTAGTAGTAGTGGTGGTAGTAGTAGTTAGTAGTAGCAGTGGTGGTAGTAGTGATGGTAGTAGTGATAATAGTAGTAGTGGTAGTAGTAGTAATAGTAGTGGTAGGGGTAGTAGTGGTAGTAGTAGTGATAATAGTAGCCGTAGTAGTAGTAGTAGTAGTGGTAGGGGTAGTAGTAGTGATAATAGTAGCCGTAGTAGTAGTAGTAGTAGTGGTAGGGGTAGTAGTGATGATAGTAGTAGTGGTTGTAGTGGTAGTAGGAGTAGAAGTAGTAGTAGAAGTGGTGGTGGTGGTGGTAGTAGTAGTAGAGTAATAGAAGTAGTAGTGGTGGTAGTAGTAGTAGTAGAAGTAGTAGTAGTAGTGGTGGTAGTAGAAGTAGGTAGTAGTAGTGGTGGTGGTGGTAGTAGAAGTAGGTAGTAGTAGTGGTGGTGGTAGTAGTAGAAGTCGTGGTGGTGGTGGTAGTAGTAGTAGTAGTAGTAATAGGCTGACATTTTACAGAACATTTGTTTTAAATGTGCATGCAAATATTTGTGTTTGTTAACAAAGTGCAGTCCCATACAGTCATCGTAAAGAATATACACACATTTATGGAAAAATATCCAAGCCAAATAACCGGGATTTTTTTTATTTTATTATTATTATTTATTTATTTATTCATTATTATTATTTTATTTTATTTTTTACATATTTTAGTTTCCATTTTTGCTCCTTATAATGGAAATGAGCACAGATTTGCGTTCATGAGCTTAACTAACTTCAATGAATTAAAATACACACGCCAGAGTCTGTTCAATAGCGTCAAACACAGAGACTAAGAAACAACTGCAACTTTTGTAGAGTATTTATAGTTTATAAGCGTTTTTATTTCAATACTGATATAATGAGCTCGTGTATATATATATATATATATATATAAAAATAATATTTCAGTATAAGGCTCGGATGAACAGGCGCGTAGGCGATTCAGTTGGCTTAACTGGGTTAGTATAAAAGGTTAATGCTGTTAATAGTGGCAGTTTGGTTATTATTGCACTAAGGTTCCTCTTATTTTAGTCTGAACGATGGGAGAAAATGGCCTGAAGCTGGTCAGGGTCAGTCAATGTCAATCCGCTTTAGTGTTTAGAGAGAGAGAGAGAACCCCACCATATTACTATTAGCCATAATGAGAGGGCGATATTATGGCCATCATTAAGAGTTTGTGCGCGTGCTGATCATATACCTAATACCAAAGGAAGCACACATTCATTTTTTTTCATTTATTCACGTGCTATTTTCCACAGAAACAATTTTTAATGCACGGAACCTGTCCTTTTCGATTTGCTCGTCCTCACCTCAGTGTTTCTGTCACACAGGAGCTTGTAATTTTCACCATTAAAATAAAATCCATTGGATGTAAATAGGGTCATCTAACAAAGCCGAGTTTCCTCAAAACAGCACAGCTCAAAGATCACCATCATCATTTCTCTCTCTCTCTCTCTCTCTCTCTCTCTCTCTCTCTCTCTCCTAGTTAAAGTCGTCTTAACTTTTGCTATTCTTTCTCGCTCATTTTGCTTTCGTTTTATATTTCACTTTATTCCGTCTGAGTCAGTGTTCTATTTCCAAGGCGCATTTAACGTTCATAATACATAAATCATCATCATCATAGATTCTATTCATGCGTTCCTTCAGTTGTTTCCGACGCGATCACGCAAATAAATAAATAAATAAATAAATAAATAAATAAATGTGCATTTTATTCAGACAGACCGCATGAAGCCTGTATTAAGCCTTTAAATCCAAGCTAAGCTTTTTTCCCCCCAGTCCATAAATATGCATTAATTAATTAATTTATTTATTGCGCACCCCTGCTATTAATTAAAAGCCTTTTTTTTCCCCCAACATATTCTTGGCAATAATAACTGTATCGCAAGTTCCCAAAGTGTCCTAAAATTTTACGAAACTTTATTTCTGGTCATGCTGTATAGACATTTATAAAAGGAACACTTCCACTTATTAACGATCTGTAAATATTACACGAAATTCTCGCTCTATAGTACTAACCTTGAGAGGTTGTAGATCATAATAATAATAATAATAATAATAATAATAATAAAAGACCTTCTGGATTCATATCTGTTCGTCTGATCTCTCTTGCCTGTCCTAAGCAATCGTCGATCGTAAAGAGGGTTCGGAGGTTTGGTGAACCTATAGGCTCGCTTAATGTCCTAAAGGAGACCAGAGGGAAGAGCGTTGGGTCTGTAGAGAGAACTTTACAGGGAGTAGTTCACATTTCATCCTTTTGTTCCAATTCCATATCCAAAAGATATGTGGAGTGAGGAGATCTGCTCATTGTGTTCATGTCACTACAGGATTTCGCTCTGAAGCCGCCGGGAAAAGGAAAATATTAGACAAGAAATATAATAATTAGGATGCCAGTCGTGTGGTGTTATAGGCTAAAGAATGAACTGTGACGCGATTATTATTATTATTATTATTATTATTATTATTATTATTATTATTATTATTATTACTGTTAAACAAATATTTTACGAGGCAGACGAGCACTGTATTGGTGTTTAACACCATTAATCATGGAATGAACAATACGTGTAGCGGCTGCGGTCAACTCTCTCTCACACACACACACACACACACACACGCACTCACACACACACAGAGACTGCTACCGAAGTATTAAAGTATCGTATCTTCTCGAAGCATGTATCAGCCTTTTCATAAATCATTTGGGATTGTAATTTAGGGTTATTGGTGTGTGTGTGTGTGTGTGTGTGCGCGCGCGCGCTATTAGTTATTATTATTAGTTATTATTAATTTACATAGACCAAAATCTATTTTCACACACAAAAAAAAAAACTAATAAACGAGCCAAATTTGTGTGTGTGTGTGTGTGTGTCATAGACCGCATTCACGATGGCCTGTAAAGCGTGCTTGTATATGAATATGTTTATGTGCGTGTTTGTGTGGTACAATATAGGTACAAGTATTTAAACCCCAACTAGCATAATAATAATAATAATAATAATAATAATAATAATGTTTATATATAAGCCGCCGCGTATTCCCCCTATTTACGGCAAATTCTGTTTATAACAGTTATAACAATATTTCAGATCAACACCGTTGTATGATTCATGGGATGGAAATTGTGGTAGTAGCTTGGGTCTACTTGTATCAAAATTAAAACCAACAACAATAACAACAACAACAATAATGTAGGTGCCAATTTTATTTGAGAAGTATGTCGACTTACCGTAAAATGGTAGCTGGTGTCTCGCCGAAAGCGGCTTCTCCTCCATGCAGAACGCACCAGGAGGCAGAAGGAAGGGTGCTATTAGTTTCTCTCTCATTTCCCCATTGTTTTTACCAATCTACTTCTACATATTCGCGTTCCATTAAGATCAACAGCATTACTCGGTCTCTATATCAAGCCTTCCTCCAAAGCTAAAGATGTGAAATGAATGCAGATCCCCGGATGTGACTTGTGGCGTCCCCGCGCATGCATACTAACGTGCTAAATAGTGTGCCAAAGCATAACGCGGATACGTGGAGTGGAGTGGAGTGCGTGAGTGTGCGGGTTTTTGGGGGGAAGAGTCCTACAGTAGCGTCCACCTGTGGACTGTCACCGTGACAAGCAGCACAGAGCAGTGCAGCCTGATCTTCCTCACCATTACACTGACAAAATACACATTATGAATGGTGTCTGAGCTCCAACAGAAACCCGCGAGGATCTGCCCGCTTCTCCTCCCGTGTTCGAGCTCTTCACAGGGCGCAAAATATATACACCGTTCCGTTGTTGTAACTTTGTCCAGTCCACTTAAAATTCCTAACTGTGTTTGTTTGTTTATTTACTTATTTATTTACTTTATTCCAGTCCACTGCTCATCTAATAACATGATTTGGTGTAATACGGGTATTATCCATTTATCATTTATATTTGTTTGGTCTAAAATGCAATGCAATAATAAAAAATGAACGATCGTAGATAAAAGACGCTGATCATATATCATATATCATATCAAATCTATCCGTCTGATATATAGGACTTTGCTAACAAATCATATTGCAGGGTCTCGGAGTAAAACTGCTCTCCAATTGATTCGTCACTTTTGCGTAATTTCGGCCATTATTGTTTTTTTTTGTTTTGTTTTTTTTATATTAAAAAAACAAACAAACAAAAACTACAGGGCTTAGTTTATAGTCACACGTCGAGGTATTATTATTATTATTATTATTATTATTATTATTATTATTATTATTTATTTAGAATTTTTTTTATGCAACGTTTAGGTCGCGTTTTAAGCAACGTGCTCATTTTGCATACCGTTAGCTGAACCACTGGATCGGCTGACAAACTTGCAAAGATATAACCCTATTATTGGTTTTTAATAATAATAATAATAATAATAATAATAATAATGATGATGATGATGATAATAATAATTACTGTAACTGGGATATCAGTTCCGAAACATGGCTTTTCCCATGCCCAAATCACATGAATGTGTATATAATAAAATCTACACAAGTTAATAAATTCAGTTGCCTAGGAGAACTGGATGCGGGTGGAAAATAGCGTCATGATCTTAAAATGACAATGGAAATAAACACTGACGTAGTCATATATTATATTATATTATATTATATTATATTATATTATATTATATTAATATTATATTATATTATATTATATTATATTATATTCCTTTGAAGCATCATAATTAAGGACTTTTCCAATAGCTACCTAATTACCACCCCCACAGTAGTAATGGCTATAATAATAATGACATCACTGTTAACTACATCACAGTAACTCTTTTTTTCGCTATGGCAGCAACGAAGTGAAACACTTTTTAAAAAATAATTATTGTTCTACACACTGAACTATGAATCTTTTTGAAAAGAAGGTTAAACTTCAAAATGTTTCAACCATTAGATGAATCTTTGTCAATCAATGTTTGAGTGTGAACTTGCACCATGCGCATCGCTTTAGGATTCAGAAGTGAACCTGGATACCAAATGGATCTATATCAGTGGCCTACATAGTTAAGAAATAGTAATAGTATTAATATAAGTAATATATGCGTAAATAGTGCGTGTCACGAAGAATCGAAGTGACGCATTTACTACATTTTTGGGAAACTCTCTTTTTTATTTATTTATTTTTATTTTATTTTATAGAAATGAAAGGTTTTTTCACCTTGGAGTTACAGTGGTTTCGCCATGAATCTTGTTCTCCTATCAAAGAGCAAACCAAAGTGCGGAAAATGTAGGCCTGGTAGTGTTGTTAATTTGACGCTACAGCGAACCCAGAGCTACTGTAGATATTATGGGCTGTAGGTCTGTCTCTAAACGCAGGACCGGCGGAATTGAACAGAAACACACCGACTATGAATTCATGAATAGATTTAGACAGCTTCCCAAACGATCTGCACAAAGCAAGAGTCTTTTCACTTCCCCAAGGTTTTTACGCGATCGGAAATGTTGTTTTAATAACATGGTATAGAGTAGTCAGAGATGAAATTGTTAAAAAAAAAAATAATAATAATATAAAATAATATTCTAAGTCCTACCTAGAAATACACAATATATCCACCAAAGCAAAGGAAAGTTGGTTATACCTCAGTACTATAAACGACATTTTTATGCGTAACACAGGTTATAATACAGTGTATAAGTTCTATATTCGAACCATTTCCCTATATTAAATGTACATACAGTATGCACCTCCAGAAAACTTCCGCAACACTGCTGTAGTTCTCTCTCTCTATTTTAATAATTTGTTTATTTATTTCTTTTGATTTCAGTATCTGTAGGCTAGCATTGCTTTGCATGAATGATTTTCTCGTAATTAAATAGTTGGTTTGAGATTAATTTCCGAAAAAGATCCGAGAGTGATTCGGGCCGTAAACCACACAGATGGAATGGAGGTGTTGCTCGAGTGATTTATTTATTGAAAGCATATATCAGTTTTTGCAAAACTTTATGACAGAAATATTTGTTGGTTTTGCTTGTTTCTTTGTTTGGCCCTCGCACGTTGCTCATCCCTCCAATAATAATAATAATAATAATAATAATAATAATAATAATAATAATAATAATAATAATAATAATAATAATAATAATACAACCATGATTTATATTAGTTCTATTGCTTTCCAAAATTTCTCATATCTCACGTTTTCTTTTTCCAGAATTCTTGAGTCCATTTTGAGTTCATTTTCCAAGCCAGGCTAGCTAGCCAGTGTTTTTCCGTTTAATATTTTCACATATATTCTGCTCAAAAAAATAATAATAAAGGGAACACTTAAACAGCACAATGTAACTCCAAGTGTTCCCTTTATTTTCTGAGCAGTGTGTAAGTTAAGTAGTTTTACTTAAACTAGCAGTGTTTTGACTCCCTGGGTGAAGCCCCTCATGAAGCTGGTTGAGAAGATACCAAGATTGATCCTGTTTAAGTACAAAGTGTCCCAAAAGTCTCCCATATATATATATATAATATAATAAAAAAAAAAATTCTAATTTTCACATCATGTAAGACACCCCTGCGTGTCCTGCGTCTCAACCCGCACACTACTGTCCTGAAAACATGTCACCACAGTGAGCTATACACACGACCTTGCTGATGCCTCTTCAACATCAAGACGGAGTTCTTTAGTTTATAATCGCATGTATTATGCAGCACGTAGCAGGACTAGCTAGTACTATATTACATACACGGTGTTCGGAGTTCTCAAGGAGCCGTTGCCAAACACCTGCGTCAGTAAACAAGTTCTTCCATGCATGGCACACAGGTGACGTGTATATAAGCACTAAATGCAATCATCACAACGCAGTGTGGTCCCCAGGACCGGGATGAAGATCCACTGACGGCTCCCTACCGCGTCTGTTCTGACCTCAATATGTCTGCTAAACCCCAGTGCAGACTGAAGAAAATAAAACGTGGAGGAGGGACTTGTGAACTTAATCGTTCACAGATGTCTGTTAAGACCAGGAAAGAGGGATCTTACTCGGTCCACATGCTTTAAAATCGATATCATGGCACGGTAAAGTGCGAGCTTGGAGCTCAACATAGCTAACTGGCAGAGAGACAAAGGCTGAGTTATTAGGCCTGGGACTCATGGTAATCATGCTACATGTCACTGAAACAAATAAGACAAAGTATCTATTTGTTATCGTTTTGAAACTCTGGAAAGTTGGTTTCAATTCCCCATCGTGCGATAAGGTCTTTTAGTAATAGGTTTTGATGTTAGATGGCGCAGCCTACACTGGGATAGCATTGCCAAAGCCCAGTTTTCTCTCCCCACTGGGAACAGTGGGTGCCAGACACTGAAGACAATCCCCTAAATCAACGCACGGTCTGATTATAAAACAACAATGTGAACAAATATGCTATGGCACCCTTATTAGTGCATGGTATTTTCCATTGCACTTTTAAAAAAAAAAATATTATTATTTTAAATTAAACAGTTTCCCATGTTCCACCTCTCCCCTATTCCAGCACAATGGAACGATCCGTTTCCATGGAATCCCAACGCGACCATTCTGATAGCACGTGCTAGTGTTGTTGGCCTACACGACGTTATTTACGCTACGAAATTAGACGAATAAACAAATCCTACTGTTGCTGTGGACTTAATATAAGCCCTATAAGCACACTCCAGCATTACTGACGTTTAGACGAGCAGCAGGTCACCATGGGGTCAGAGAATTATCTAGATCTTTAATCAAGGAGGTAGAATTTTTTGTTTTGTTTTGTTTTGTTTTATTATTATCTCGGACGCCATCTTGACAGAGACAACAAATGATCTCGGCTGTCATTCGAAGTCCAGTTGAAAGCAAACGATACAAGTGCGCGTATAGCCTGTAATGCGCGATTGGACTATCTAATGCGATCGGATTGCTTTAAATCGTCTTCTGTGCGCCGATGAATTATCGCGCAAATACTTTTCATTATAAATACAGGCGTAATACATTTCTGGCTTACAGATTTAAAAAAGAAAAGGTTAGTAAGTCCAGCACCTTTTAAAAGGGTTGCTGTTTTTTTTTTTTTTTTTTTGGGGGGGGGGGGGGGGGGGGCGGTCTCCATGTTGAACCTTACAAAATGTCCATAGAAAAATTAACCATGCAAAGAAGCCTTTTGTATTGAGGAAGAGTGCATGGAAGCTACGAGTATGATGTGAAACAAACAAACAAAACAATAACGATCATCATAGATAAATAAAGGATAAATAAAGGTTTGAATGACAATAGAATTTACTTCGATATAAATGGTGAGGAAAGTATCTATATTGTTATTCATTTTAAAAATAACATTTCTTCCACTCATCCGTGAACATCTAAGTTGCACAGAAATCCCTGGATATAAATATAGCCTCAGTGATCTAACTTCCTATTTTATTTCAATGCGTTAATCCGTGAATTCATCTGAACGACTGAAACACGCGTTCACCCCGGAATGAAATGATCTTCTCATTGCCAAACCCTCTTCATTCGGGGATAACCCCTCGTCCTGCACTGAGTTTTGATAGACGTGTTATCAATCACCTGCACATCCGATAGTCCACCTCAGCCTGACCCTCCGCGCTTATTTCACTCCTAATGCCAATCCTGCTCTTTCTTTCTTTCTTTTTTTCTTTCTTTTCCTTTTTTCTTTTTTACCCCACCGGCTCCAGTGTGTCTGCTCCTCCTGCTGATTGGAGGAAAGAAACAAATCTCCGTGAATTTCGTAAAATTATAGGTCATATATATATATATATATATATATATATATATATATATATATATATATATATATATATATATATATATATATATACACACACACACACCGGTGGGCGGTAAACATTTGACTTAGCATGCATTTGGTTGTTATTATTGGAGAAATTCATCTAGCTACATCGCACCAGCATTGAAAACAACCCGTTACCGCAAATCCGACAATATTTCACGTCTACGCACTGGATGCGTGTTATGTGTGTATGAAATGTAGCCTATATATAAATATATATTTCTATTCACTCTTGGTCAGACGGCCCTCCCCCCCTTGCTTGTTTTTCTTTATTAGTAATTCTTTCATCCTGTCATGTATAGGTATCTTAAAAATTATTATTATAATTATTTTTTTTTTAATGAAACGTCTAATATTGCGACGTGTTTATCAGTGCAAACAGAAGATTAAGCTCGTTTAAAACACAGTGGTTTATTGAATTAATTACATCGTATACATCGTCAGATATTTATTATTATTATTATTATTATTTTTATTTTTTAATAAACTTCTGGTGTCTGGACGGAAGTGCACTTGAGTGGACTGAACATTAGGTTTCAAACACGACCAGAGAGATTCCTATATATATATACGACCACAACAAAACATCACAACATAACACTTCATGACATTTTTTTTCTTCTTCTTCTTTCTCCAAATGAAAAGTTCAATCCAAACTGTTTCATAACTTCCTCGAGCTTTCATTTGATATATTTTTCTATTCAGATAAAAAAAAAAATGGCACGAGAAAGACCTACACTTTCACTTTAGTGGCAGACATTCACCACAAACTAGACAACAATAGCAACAACAACAACAACAACAACACAATCCCTTACCAAGAGGGGCATCCTCCTCTTAAAAATGGAATGTTTTTTTTTTTTTTTTTTCTTCAAGGATCCACTGTCCGTAGAAATTGCACATAAATATTCCATTAAATAAAGTTAGTGTAAAAAAAAAAAAAAAAAAAAAAAAAAAAACATGACAAGGAAAGGCCTCAATTCAAGGTTGGTTTTTTTTTTTTTTTTTTTAGTTCACTGTTTCAGTTCCAAAGCCCAGACGTGTTGCGGCCAACCAGTTCTCCCTTTGGGTTTCTTGTCATTGCTGCTCCCTGAACATTTCAAAACTTCATTCTGTTCCAAACACAAGAAAAAGCATCCTTTTATTGACATGGCCCGTAACAAAACAAAAACAAAAACCCTATTCCAACAATCTATCTCCGGTATTATATTCATTATTTACCCAGTTTGAAACGACAGCGTGTGCTAGCTATATATTCAAAGTCAATAACTATTTCTGCAATAAACACCGTCATTGAAACGTAGAAAAATTGACAAAAAGCGACCATGTGTTATATCGACTGCCATAAAAACCCCCACGAGAACCTTCCCAGTCATTTTTATACTTTTAAATGATCTTTAAAATGAAATACGGTTTCATATATTGTCATGTACAATGACTGATGCAAAACCCCTCAAACACGTTGGGCCAAAAGAAAAAGTTCATGCTGCAGACTTGAGCGAGGTTCGTGCATAAATATTATATTTATAAAAAATTCTATTTTTATTACAGATCTACCAACTATAATTCGCACTCACAATTTACCACACAAAAATAAATAAGAGAAATAACCGAGAGAGTGAAAAGCAAAGAAAAAAACGGTTACTCTAAATATCCTAAATCTTAACTTGGATTAATAGAAATATAGAAATGCTTTTATTATTATTATTATTATTATTATTATTATTATTATTATTATTAGTAGTAGTAGTAGTAGTAGTAGTATTAGTAGGATTACTGATATCTGATCAAACTCGATGTATTTTTTTAAGAGGAAACGACACGAGAACGCAGTAAGTGTCAGATGACACACGTAGAAAAGTAGAAATCTATCGAATACAATCTGCAGTGTGTGTTTGTGAGCTCTGTGTATAATCTGACCAGAGCAACCTTCCCTGGAAGCATCGAGAAAACACTAAAGCTATTTGTAATACTTGTGGATAGAGTATTTATTGGGATGCTCGCTTTTCCATTCAACTGTGATTATTATTATTATTATTATTATTATTATTATTATTATTATTATTATTATTATTATTGTGCGATATTTTGGGAAGGTTAAATGATCCCTGTAGGACCGAGGTAATATAGTATGTTCAGTAAAACAGCAGTTTACAGCATATTTCTTTCCTATGCTTCTTAAGGGTTTGCGTTATTTCAGATGCGTTGCCATGACGAGCTGCACTTTCAGCAGAGTTATAGCAGTGTTCTAGATCTACGCAGGAAATGCCAAAGGCCTGTGTGCTCTTATATTTAAGATGTTTTGACGTGTGTGTTTATATACATACGCTCAAGTTTGCAGCAAGAAGAGTCAAAATGACCCTGGAGCTATGATGCCATGCATGCTCGGAGTCTTTTGCATCAGTGTGTATGTATATATATATATATATATATATATTGGAACGTTGCGTGCAGATTATTTGGCGTGTTCGTGTGTATCATTGGAAGAGGTGTTAATAAGACAACCCAACTAATTTAAAACAAAACACAACAACCAACACGCACCGTTTCTTTCTTCCTCCTCTCCTCTTTGGAGTCCGCCTTCCTGAACTCGGCCTTGAAGGCCTCCGTCTCGCCGCCGCCGTGCTGCTCGTGTTTATCCAGGATGTCCATGAGGTAGGCGATGTAGCTGGTAGCGAGGCGCAACGTTTTGATCTTGGACAGCTTGGTGTCTGCGGGCACGTTCGGGATGCACTCGCGCAGCTCGGCGAACGCGCTGTTGATGCTCTGAGTCCTGCGTCTCTCCTTCCGGTTCGCCGTGGGCCTCCGCTTCACGGTGCGCGGCACCACCATCATGCCCGGTACGAGTGCTCCCGCGCCGCCTGCTCCGTAGGGCCCGTGCTCCAAGCCAGGCCCGGGCGCGCACACACCGCCGGCGGGGTTATTGGCGGCGTACTCGGGACTGTAGGACGAAGGCGCCATGCCGTAGTCCGGCGGCGGCGACATGTCCGCGTGCCCGATGAGCCACCCGTGGAAATAAGGGCTTTCCTCATGACAGCGGCTCGCGGCAGCGGCGGCTGCAGCTGCTGCAGCGAAGGAGGACGAGTAGCCGTCATGGTGCACGACCGGGTGGTGAGGAAAGCCTCCTACCAAACTCATGATAATGTCCTGCAAAAACCGGGGCGCGCTTTTCTTTTCTTTTTTCCCCCCCCTGTTTTATATATTAGGTATTTCCCCCCTTCCTTTCCCCCCTCTCCCCTCACTCTCTCAGATTGGACCTATTTTTTTTATACAGATCATCGACTTGCCGTGAAAATAAATAAATAAAATCAACAGACAAGTCGTGCACTCAGAACAATTCGTTCTTCCTGGGTCGGTGAAACGAACCGGGCTCTATCTGTCCATCACGAAACGGAGCACTACCAAGCAAAACATTCTGCAAACAATCAATGGACCTGAAACGTATTTACAACTTCTGAGAAGTCACCTACTTACTCGCGTGCAGGCTCCATAGTGCACATCCCAGCACGAGCAAAACGTCCCATTTAGAGACCAGTGCAAGCTTATAAAGTCATCTAAAATAGCACTTGTGAGTGTGTCCGAGGCACAAATCCCAGCTGGAGATCAGAAATGAAATGCGAACGTTTCCATACACGGGTGCAGTTGTGTTTGTGCAGCTCTCGTGTGGATTTTTTTTTTCTCCGTTTGATGTGTGAGTCGCAGCTTCATGTTGTTGCTGCTCGAAGTTCCTTTATACTGCGCACTAAAGCGGTTCTCCACCAATCCGCGCTCAGAGGAGGAGGAGGAAGCCGCTTCGCCGGGTGATTACACTCCTAAACTGCATCACAGCCCCTCTTAAAGCTCTGGAAGCGTTTATTATTAATACGCGCAATATCGCGGAATATATACACACAAATATATACTACACAGAGCGCGTTATTTATTTATGCGTTTTATGCGCGTGAAGTTGCACGTGCCATGCATTTTGACTGGAGGTATTTTAGGGATTTAGGAAAATATTCCAGTGCAAACCTTTTTTTTTTTTTTTTTTTAATTATTATTTTTTTTAATGGAAATTTATTTGGGACATTTGTAAGTAGAGGAAAAAAAATTAACTTCTAAATGGCTTAAAGAGGTGTATTGGGATGTATAGTGAGTCGTTATTTCATTTTTAGTTTATTGTTAATGTTTAACTGTTTCAAATTCAACCATATGACCATCTCTACTGTAATCTGTACAGTTTGTGTAAGAGGCTGCTTCAAACTCATCACGTTCAGATGTTCAGGGTTTTTCATATGTGTGTGTGTGTGTGTGTATATAATAATTGTGTGTGTATATAATAATTGTATATATATATATATATATATATATATATATATATATATATATATATATATATATATATATATATATATATATATTATATATATATATATTTATATATTTATCCCAGTCTCTAACATATTTTAGGTCATGTTTTTCTGCAAAAAGTGCATAAAAAAATCCTAACGCTTCTTCGGGATGAAAGTCCATGTGATATTGCATGCTAATAAACTGCTATTTATGTGTAATATGCTCTTGGACATTGGTTTGCGTTCTCCCTGAAAAAAAAAGTCACATGACAACATGTACTATGCTGCTGAAGATTGTGCAGGCAATAAGAGACAAGCTCAATCCACAATATATCCATGACTAGTCTCACAGTTTTAACTGGAACTAGCCAAAGTATTTCTTACGTAATCTGTATTTGTGTGAAAATTCGTGAGCTTGAATTTAATTTTGCAAATAATTATATATATATATATATATATATATATATATATATATATATATATATATATATTGTATTCAAATGTAATTTTACCAAACAAGCCTCGGATTTAAATAGCATTCTGACAAAAATATTTTCGTAAATAACGTATACTTTCATGACATTTCTTCCGTAAGTTTCATGACGCTCCAGTATTTTGCAAAGAAATACAAAGAAAAAACACCAAAACAAACAAACAACAACAACAACCCCATATTAATTGCATTCATTTGTTTATGCGTATAAATTATAAATCATAACGTGGTGCTGATATTCTTTCAGAGGTAACATCTTAGAGGTTACAGGTTGTTGTTTTTTTTGGTGGTGGTGGGGTGGGGTGTAAATATTTTTCGAGAACACGAATGGACAATTTAATTTCATGAATAAAAGTGTTTCAACATCGCAAACTGGTGTTCAGCGTTCGTTTGCGTTATTCGGCTTTCATTTCTCCTTACTTTCCTGTGAAACGCTACTAAATGATCCAACACACACCATAACAGTCGCCAATAATAATATATATTGATATTGATATAATATATAATAATAATAATATATATTTTGAAACGAGAGGTGTTCGTAGAGAAAAGAAACTTTTTTTATTTTTAAATTCCATTTCTAAGATAGGCAACACGGCGGGATTTATTTCTTAAAACAAACAAACACACACAAAAAAACAACAACAGCAACCTTTAGCCAAAAATTAAATAAATAAATACATTTTCCTCAAATCTCTGCCGGTGATTGAAATGCATAAAGCCATCACACTGCATGAGAATGTAAACGATGTTAAGATAATAATTTACAAAATACTGCCGTTGACAGAATATTTAAAATCGAATGTCATTGACGATTTGAGAAAATGAACGGAGATCAGAAATATCGGATGTAATTATAGCTACATTGTATTTTGTTTGATTCATTTAATAAATAATAAAAAAAAAACAAATAAATAAAAACAACCTTGCTTGTACCGGTTCTTGTACCAGTAATCCTGGATCAGGGTATTTGGCGTGTATTTGGCGAACGCGACAGATATACCTTTTTTGTTTGTTTTATTTATTGGAAGTGTTTGATGTGTTGTGACGCGCAGGTAAAACATCTGGAAGAGAAAACTCCACCCATGAATAATGTGATATTAGACCTGCGCACTAGATATGCATTTACATCATACATGGGAGCATAGTTATGTAGGCCTAGTTGTGTAGGTATATAGGGGTGTGTGTGTGTGTGTGTGTGTGTGTGTGTGTGCACGGGTGCATGTGTGTGTTGGTTTGATGGTTCATATTTTGCTTTGTGTGTCTGTGTTTATGTGCAGCTCTTTGGGAGGATTTGAACACTGACACGTGAGTTATTTTATTTGGATATTCACAGAGTTTCTCCAGAGTCCACGCGCTACATGTATGTTAAACAAGGCTGTGTGAACGTCCTTGAGCATTATCTCTCTCTCTCTCTCTCTCTCTCTCTCTCTCTCTCTCTCTCTCTCTCTCTCTCTCTCTCTCTCTCTCTCTGTGTGTGTGTAAAAATTCACAAATTTCCTCACGGAAGGCTCATGATTTATTCGTGGTTAAGTGAGCTGTGTGTGTGTGTGTGTGTGTGTGTGCGTGTGTGTGTGGTGCCAGTGTAATTTATCTGTCTGATTGGAAGTTCTTGAGTAATTGAAATACTCTCAGGCTCCAGTTAATGACCCATAATCAGGCTGTAGGTCACTTGGTCAGACTGCTGGTCCAAACCATCACCCCCCCCCCACCCCCAAAACATCACCCCAAATCTCCCCACTGCTTCTCATCTCCTTTCACACCGAATTCTGCATAAATTAAGGAAGTTACGCAGAAGCCGCTATTTAAGCATGTCTGATTCTTTAAAAAAAAAAAAAAAAAAAACAAAGCTTGACCCAAACGCGCTGTGTATGAACCAAAGGCGGGTCTGGATTCATCAGAGCAGGTCCAGGAGCTCACTCGTTAAAACGATCAATGGTTACTGTATAGCTCGGTTTTATCATAAAGAAGAGGAGATCGACTGTGTACAGATTAGTGATTTAAAAGCACAGCTCAGATCAGCCAATCACAAGACGCCGTAATAGGCGTCCATACGTCCATAACGTTACATTTATTATTATTATTATTATTATTATTATTATTAGTAGTAGTATTAATATTAGTAGTAGTAGTAGTAGTAGTAGTATTAATATTAGTAGTAGTAGTAGTAGTAGTATTAATATTAGTAGTAATAGTAGTAGTAGTAGTAGTATTAATATTAGTAGTAGTAGTAGTAGTAGTATTAATATTAGTAGTAGTAGTAGTAGTGGAAGTATTAATGAGTAGTAATAGTAGTAGTATTAATGTTAGGTAGTGTTAATTGGTAGTAGTATTGAGGTTAATTGATTAGTAGTAGTAGTGTTATATTAGTAGTAGTAGTGTTAATATTAGTAGTGTTAGTGGTGATTGGATGATTAGTATTAGTAGTATTAGTATTGGTGAAGTAGTAGTAGTAGTAGTAGTATTAATATTAGTAGTAATAGTAGTAGTAGTAGTACTAGTATTAATATTAGTAGTAGTAGTAGTATTAATATTAGTAGTAGTAGTAGTAGTAGTAGTAGTATTAGTAGTAGTGGAAGTATTAATATTAGTAGTAATAGTAGTATTAATAGTAGTAGTAGTAGTATTAATAGTAGTAGTAATAGTAGTAGTAGTAGTACTAGTATTAATATTAGTAGTAGTAGTAGTAGTAGTATTAATAGTAGTAGTAGTAGTAGTAGTAATATTAGTAGTAATAGTAGTAGTAGTAGTAGCACTACAGATTCATGTGAGTTGCATTGTAATCTATAATAGCTACATGTTTACTAAGATTAATTGCACATTAAGTTGATTATGAAACGATAGTTGCACATGATGATGATGCAAGAGAAGCTAGCCTACATATGTTATAATTGTAATGGAACAACATTTGTTGTTGTTGTTGTTTTATGATATAATAATAGCTGACTGAATTGTTACTGCAGTAATTTATGACCACAACACCAGCTGCCATGGCTTACCTGATGTCATAAGAAGTTCTGCAGCAGAGAGGCTCTCTTCTCCTTTCTTTCACTCTCCTTTCCTATAGCACAATCTCCTCCTCCCTTCTCTTCTCCTCCTCCCCTCCTCTCCCTCTGCTTTCCTTTGCAAGACTCATTAAAGGACCCTGGCTCTCTTTATGCCGCCCCCCTCCACCTTTCTCTCTCTATTTTTCGTGTCCTGGGATTAAAATAAATGAAAGCAGCTTCATCACGTCCACCGGACGTTTCGGTGATAACTGATAGTCTCCCAAATCCTAGCCTGCTGTTGTCGTTTGCTTGTTTTCTTCTTCTTCTTCTTCTTCTTCTTCTCTCCTCCGAACACACCTCGCCAAATAAATGTGTAGACAGGTAGAGTCTAAACAAGCAACGGTAATAAAGTCTATCTGATATGTCAACTGATATGGAGCAGGCAAAAAAAACAACAAAAAGTCAAGATTTAAGAGACGTTTCCAAGAGTTTAGATTTCTGATTAGAGTTAGCAGAGGATTCATTTGATTGCGTTTTATTTGTAGAGCTCAAAAGAACTTTCTTTTCTTTCTTTCAACTTGTAAATATGCAAAGCTCTGAAGGACACACCCGAATCTGCTCCACGTTTCATCAGGTGAAGAAGAAGAAAATATTTGTATCGTCTTTAATCCATCAGTTACATCCGTTCAGTTCTGCAGACTTATCTAGTCCGCAGTTATAGTGGTAAGGGTTCTTCCGAAAGTCCCAACAGTGAGTGGTGGTTTGGCGGTGTTGGGTTCGAACTGTCAACCTTCTAGTCGGAAATGCAGAGCTTCGACTGCTGAACACTGATTACCCTAAGAGTTATTACCAGCATGGCAAATCAATTAGCTCAGGGGCTCTCAGACTTTACAATCAGGGTAACTGTAAAACAAAACTGATACCCCTCTTTCCTAGAGATTTATCTCACAGGCAAACTATTCAAAAAAACTAATTAGGCACATTGTTCAAGCATGTACAATGACATTTGGGAGATTTTTCCTCTGAACCTTCCACTCATATAACTTTTTTTTTTTTTTTTAAATAAAAAAATGATTATATTCACGTTGACATGATTTATAAACATAAACGGTGGGATGTGGTCTCCACCACTGCAACTACATTAGACAATCACACGCTCCTTTGTTATGCTGCACAGGCCACAGTCGATCAGAGAACAGAAATCGACATCATCACGTCCCTTTGTGAAGCTGATCTGCTCCTTTTCTGTGGATTACGGATTGATTTTTAAATGAAAAATAAGATTAAGTGTCGTTTTTCTTCTTTTCATCTTTCTGGTTTAGTTACTGCGAGAAGGTTCAACAGGAGTGCTGACACTCTGGCTGCCGTGATTTCTGTCCATGTAAAGGCAGACCTGTTGGATCAAAGTGAGAAGGGTTGAGACGAGAGAGCAGAACAGATGCACACTTCCTTCGTACTGAAAACGTTTCCAGTGTCAAATGTAGCTACACGTTTTTTTTTTTTATATATAAATGACCGGCTAGACGTCGGTCTCAGTTACCTCTCTGACGTACTCAGGGAACGCA
>CM022755.1:35636253-35673753 GCA_012411365.1 Ameiurus melas
TCACAGCTCATTGATAGACATGTGGTTCTAATGTATCTAATTCCACATCACAGCAACATCTTCCAGTTTTGCAGTAACGTTAGACGACGAATTGAGGGTTCTCCGAGGGTTTTTCTATCTTTTGCCCTTTTGAGTTTTTAAACGAGTTCCATTTATAACGTTTGAATAGTAGTGATACTTCATAAAGCCTGCAGCTTCACAGAGGAAGCGATCTTCATCAGATTAATGCAGAGCTGGAAATTGGGCTGAAGGTCCAGTCAGTCCATAAAGTACGGTGCTCTCTGAGGCCTTCTTGTGTTGAAGAAGAGATCTAACCTCTGCTCTGTCATCTTTCAGCTCAGCAAAATAGTTCCTCCAGAAAGTAATGCGTCTAAACACACACACAAGCCCATATTTATTCACTGGAGAATAAATTGTGCATGAGATCCAAAGATATAAATACGATTCAGACTTCAGGCATTTGGTGACATCTTGGACCAGTCTGCTTGGGAGTCACTGGCCTGCAATTTGTGGCCAAGGGCCGATTTATTGTAGCGTCAAAACCACCGTCCATCATGCCGGCACTCTCCAGCCAGCCATTATCCCCCCAGCGATGTAATCCACACACACACACACACACACAAAAGCGCCTGGCTCTAATTTACAGTTCACTGATGGATTTACACCATTCTAGCCATTAGTGTGTACATTTCCTTTGGCATGTTATGTAATGGTGTTAGGGAGATTTAAGAAAAGCATAACAAGTCATAAATTTGAGCTCTTCTGTGGTGAGAATGCAGCATCTAGGTGAAAAGTGCTTGAAGCTGAAGCTTTTTAGGACCAGCTTGTAGCTGGCAAAAAAAACGAGCCAGGAGTGTGTTTCGCCATTTAGTGTCGAAGCACACTCGTTTATTTGTTAAGTGTGATTGAAGGGATGCAGTGAAAGAGAAGCCGTCTTTAATAGTGTGTGCTGAAGTGGAGTCCAGTGGACCCTGATGAATGGATGATACCGTAAGTGTTAAACGGATGGAAAACATGCACTGCCACAACAACGGCGTTTTCGAAGGAAACGGTTTCGGGATACGCGTTCAATCCTGGAAACAATAGTCCAGTTGTATTTGAGCGTGCTCCTCTACTTACTTACGGAACAACATGGACACACCATCCAGCATGAACCTATAAAAAGTTGCGTTCGCCTTTGCATTCCTGTGGTAATTTCTTTTTCAAACAAACAAGGCCTGTTACCTTGCTAAGACGGCAGCCGTGAGTTTCAGAACAGCAGCAAGGGGGAGCTGATTATAGCATTAGGTCAGATTAGGTCAGCGCTACGTGGTGCTGGAAATTAGGCCGAGTGTGTATGGTGCTGTTTTCAGTCATCCTGTCATGCCTTACTTTATTTAAAGAAAGGCATTTCTCATTGTTCCTGATTCATGGGGTGACTTGTTTTGTTTATAGTCATGCCTCACAATGTGGGCATTTTTTTTTTTTTAACGTGTCGATGCTCTTAGAAATGCAGAATCGCGCGTCTGATCTCGAGGTAGGCATGTCATTTCTTTTCGCTTGTTCGAAAAAGTTCACTTTGGTTACTATGAATGAAGTGAAAGCGTGTCAGAGTGATGCCATCCAGAAGCCGAGGGCGCGCAGCAGGCCGGCTAGGACAGAAGACAGCGCTTATTGAACCGTACAGTTAACCGCACTTGGCGCTTGAGGAAATTTTCGATGATGAGCCGTTAGTGTGCCTTCCTCTGTTCCCAGTCAATATGACTGAAAAAGGAAAGATAGGAGATGAGAGAAGACGTCTGCGTTCTCATCCATCAATCCCTGGTGCACATCCCGTCAAATAAACACTAAAACAATTTACCGCAAGTGTACACACTGGAAGTGCCAACGTTAACACTTCTTACAGCTGAGCCACTGCCAGGTCATTTTTCAGGGCAATATTTAATGTGAACTAAGATGTCCTTTCCATTTGATATCTTCGAGGAATAGCTCGCTTTGCTATATTTGGCCAGGGGCTTTGGTTCGGAGGCACTGGAACTCCATGCCCATGATCCCCACTTTAGGTTGATCATGATAAATGTGCTTCATTTGTTTAAGCCCACATGGCAGTTTTAGTGTTTCTCCTATAAATTTAGCGTAGCCTCCACTGGCATCACCTGCAAAGCCGAGAGGAAACAAATTACACTTTAGCATTGATTCGTCCTTCTTAATTGGCTAAAACTGTCAGAAGCAAGGCGAGAACTCTGGCTCTAGTTAGCGGCCCGGAAAAATTCGGTAATGGGAATCGTGGCATCGCTCCAGGGAGTGCAAAGCTGCAGCGCATCACTCCTAGTTCTCTGCAAAGACCTGAAACACCCCCATCGAGGATGAGAAACAATGTTCCTGTTCTTCAACAGCAGACGAAATCTTTCTCACAGAGGCATTTCAAAACCACTCTAACAAATGACACTAGGCTTAGTGCTAATTTGGCAGGCATAATCTGAACAACTGATAAATTAAGTTGGAGGAAACATTTTGGCCCGGCATCAATAGCACACACAAAGGGCCTCTTGGAAACACTCTTTAGCAAGAGATGGTATTGGTTTCCACTGCAAAAAAAAGAAAAAGGAAAAAAAAAAAAAAAGAGTCAAATTACTCTGATTCCAGAAAAAAAAAATGATTCCTTAAATTTATCGAGTTGAACAAGAGGAAATAATTTATGCCCCAGTCCCACGCATTTCCGAGAACACAAATCTGGCCTCTGTGAATTACAGTCACTGTCATAACTTAGGCAGTGGTGCTAAAAAATCGGCTGCGTATTTACGCAGATGTCTCTCCTAAAGATATGGCAACATAAAAATAATCCCTAATCGGTTTCCTTAATCATAATTTCTCAGGATATGAAGCTGAATCGGGGGCGTCAAGTGATCTGTGGCTAAAATGTTGTTAGCAGGAACACATGCATCAGCAGAGTTAAGCAACACCCTCGAAAAGCCTTTATTTTTTTCTTTTTTTTCCTCTCCAAGCATTCTAGACATTCTTTCTCAGGCCTTTGAACCGCAAGTTCTGAGTAAGGCTCTAAAAGCATCACACCGAGGCGGGAGATGAAGCCAGAGGACGCCTGAACTCGAATGTGTCAGAATATTAGATAACTGTCAGCTGTGGGAATTACGAGCTCGAGTTGGGTTTTACAAAACCGGAGCTGGAAGAGCTCTTTTGATTCCCACAATGTGTGATAACGGAATATTTAGAAAGTGCTGAGAGTAAGCGGTAAGATCTCTTCCATCCGGACCCAAATTTCAGCAATTTCTTCCTGCTTACTTTGTAGGTATTATCCAAATGACAACACTAGCTCTGATGCTGTGGGGGGTATTTATTTATTTTTGGTACCACGGTTTCTCTCCAACTGTTCCCTTAAGCAGGAAGCTTCACAGCAAATCAGTACTAAGTTCTTCTGCCTTCATCCTGAGGGACAGGCCTCTTCCAGGACGAACAAGACAAGGCCAACAGAATGGGTTGGTGGGGATGAAAATGAAGTAAAGCATATGCCATGGTCTTTACACTCACCACACCTCACCACAAATGAACACCTATGGGGAATCTTAGAAGAAGAAGCCTTTATCTAGCACATATACATTACAGCACAATGAAAGGAAGCAGGGGTCAGAGTGCAGGGTCAGCCATGATACAGCACCCCTGGACACTAGGAGCAGATAGGGTTAAAGGACTTGCTCAAGGACCCAACAGTGGCAACTTGGCGGTACTGGGACTTCTGACCATCCGATCAATATCCCAGAGTCTTAACTGTTGAGTCATCACTGCCCTTTTTGAAGCCTTGCGTCCGCCATCATCGTCGTCAGAAGAATGCGAGTATGAATCCCGACAATAACATTACATCTATCCATTAGACCAAAATTGGCCATTCTATCCGAGTGGGAGGGACATACTATCTCATCCATGTCAGTCAGAGCAACACTAGCCAGTCACAGGCTTCTGTGAGCTCATGTATGTGGAAGAGGGTAGACAGATTTTTATTTCCCCAAGAACCCCGTGACGCAGAATGAGCAGGCCTCACGAGCCTCAGAGGAAGCACTTGTTTGCCTTCACCTTCCCGGATTGGTAGTTGTTGCGTGATAGAGGAAGGCAGACTAGTGGGTGGGAATTGGTTGGACACAATTGAAGAGAAATTACAGACGAAAATAAGGGAATATCTGGCAGAAGAATCATGTGGTGTTTATTCCCCCCCCCCTTCAGTATAGTTCCAATGGCTTGTAGAATCTGTGCCAAGCAGCACTGAAGCTGTTCTGGTGTCTTGTGGTAGTCACGTTTTATGCTTATTGGCTTATTTCATGTCACCATGATTGATGTTAAAGCACCAATATGATAAGAGCTCTTCAATATGTAAGGAAGTGATGATTATAAGGCATCATAGCCAAATTCTCAGCACACGTGGCCCAACGTATCTACGAAGGTCTTCAGTCATTCAGTTCTAAGGGTTTTATCAAATGGTGTATCCCCTTGACTGAGTTTTGATACATCGACAAGAATATACTGAAAGATAGAAGTCCATTCACTTTGTTCGGATACTTTGATTTCTACTGCAAACAGGACCCGAAGGTTCTGGCTCTATTATAGGCAGGAGTATAGTGATACGGTCATCTGGTAAACTGTCGTGTTCACGGAGCAGAATTGTTCTTCTGCTCTGGTTGCCTATTCGACACTTTTAAAGCTTTCCACTGCAAACTATTCTTAATCTTCAGGTGTAATATTCCACGATTCCACGTTCGACAGACGTCAACCTTTGTCCAGTGATTTATTATTATTATTATTATTATTATTATTATTATTAATAATATTTTTTAAACAGAGCTCAAATTTCCAAGAAATCGACAAAGCGTTAATGTGTCTTTTGTTCACCGTTGCAAGATATTTCGCTTAAAAGCTGTATCGAAACAGACGGTTTACAATTCAGCACGTTCTATCTACGTAACAGTAAAACGAGTTCACGGCTGTCTCCGCTCGAGATGATTTAGCTTAAGCATCCATGAATTATTCCAAAATCTCTGCCTTCGCCACTCTACAAATGAATCAATTCCGTTTGATGTTTCTGTTTTATGAAAGCCACTTATCTTTCCGACTGCGCCAATGTCCTTGAAGTCCAAACACTTGCCGTATTTACATCCAAATCTTTTTTTTTTTTTTTCCAGGATTCGATCCAACTGCATGTACAGGGGCTGCTGGCTAGTTACAACCGGGTTGGGGGGGGAAGATATATTTTGTGTTTTGCCACTCATCATAAAAGCCCTAAGAGAGATCAGGATGTGCAACTAAAGATGAGCTCCAGACTCCACTAACGGTATTTTTGCGTCAGGGAAGGAACTCGAAGCTCTAATCTTAAAACAACACGAGCTCTATGGATAACGCGTCGTATTTATGCTTCCTTAAAACCGTATTCAATTGCGATGGAAGTAAAAAAAAAAAAAAAAGAAAAGTTTATTTTTTCATTTTATTGCAACTTTAAAGTAAAGCAGATCTCGTCAATGTCGTCGCAAAAGTGTCAGAGTACCACATAAACGCGAACCGACGATGGTCCAGATGTTGCGATGGTTAACCACAGTTAGCTAAACAAAGCCTGCGAAGTATACACGAAGGCTAATCTCTGCTTAAACCTTTGAATTGTTTATCATTGGCCACCGAAACAATCAACAGTCATTCATGCAAAGTTTATCAAGCCTATAACATTCTTCGGATCGTTTGTGCGTAACCCATAGGCTTTCCCGTCGTTTATTTTCCCGTTTCGAACTGCCCTTTGATATCCGTTCCAAACTAATAATCATTCAATGATGTTTGGTCAGCCTGTCTTATATAACAGATTTGTAACGGTTTATTAGTCATGTGTAGAATAAGATAGGCCTCGTTACTGTATACACACACGGCCGACACAAGTTCGCACATACTTCCAGCGAACAGAAGGAGGGGGACGTATTATAAAACCGTACGTCAGTTTCACACCGCACCCATTCCTGTTTCACGAAACGTCAAAACACACCATTTGTATGTTTCAGCATGACCAAATGAAGTATCCTCATGTACACACGTGCAGGACTTATAGCAGATCCGCACGCCTTCTTTTAACGTGTCATGTGATTGCTGGAGCAGTTTCATTTTTTTTTTACTCTGTCCTCACTTCTCGTCTGAGATTTAAGAGCAGTCCTCGTTCAAAGAATCAGAGGATGTGACTCGAGCTGTAAAGTTTTATCTAGCCTGAGGGTTTTCCCTGCTGAAAGAGGGTATGGGAGACAGTATACGTCTCCCTCACACACACACACACACACACACACACACTGACCTCCTTTTTTACTCTAATGTCGAATGACCTGCTGTTTGACTTGAAGTGTTTTATATACGATGGATCCTACTTTTACTTTAGATTCTGCGGACAAGTGACGTAGGGTTCGTCGCGATTATGCAAGTCTATTGGAACTTTTGTGTGTCTTGGGAAGTAACACGGCGTCGAAACGGCCTCGAGTTGGAACATTTCGATTAGTTCACTTACTGCTGTCTGATGGAACACACACCGCGATCGTTCTAAAAACTGTCGAGAGCTTTGCTTCGTCATTAGAAAAATCCCTGTGACCCCCTGCTGACTCTGATCACATGGTTGCTATCGCTTATGAGGCCTAAGCACTCTCCACTCTCCAATTACCAGAGACTCTCTCCCACATCATGTTTATGTTCACATGGATGCTCAGGAAGCCATTTGAAGAAGGTTACGCAGATAAACAGGAGTGTAGCATTCTGGCATGGCGCGATAGTCACTTCATGTGCAGTAAACAACAAGGCATGTCTTTTGAGAGTAAAGATGGGATGCATATCTCTCGCTCTCGCTCTCTCTCTCCCCAACCACTTCCCTTTCTTGCTCTCCCCTGTATCTGAACTTTCCTCCACTCCCTGGAGAACTGGACCAAGGCCTGGTCCGCCTCTGGTTGAAGGACCTCTCTCTCCGTCCTGCTGATGGATGGCCACTTTTTTTTTTTTTTTTTTTTAAACTGATAAGCTTTCATACTTTTGCAAAGTTTAGAACGGGGAGAAGGAGGAGAACGTGACCTCTGTGCACAGTGATTTCTTCTAAAAAAATGAAATAAAAATCCCACTGCGGTGGACATGACTCGTCTAATGGAGTCTGTGTGTGTACGCTGAGTACGGAGTAGTCTTCTGAAACTGAAATGTATCTGAATATCCTGCTCACTAACCATTTACCGCACTGCGAGGTTAAAAACATGCCATAACGCTGTCGAAATCTCAAAGCCGATTGGTCCGGAGGTGTTGAGTCATTTTCTAGAACAACCTTGACACTGTAATTCATATTAAACGTGATCCATAAACGGGATCGTTCTGATCAATTATTGTTTCTATAGTAACAGCGCATTCACTCGGACTTGTGTCCAGGATGTGCAGAAAGACATTGTGTTATTTATATATATATATATATATTTATGGATATAAAATACATACATTTAATCGTCGATACGGTGAACCTTCTGTAAGGAGATGTTTATGGAAGGAGTCAACACTTTCTGGTTTCTCCGTCACATGACACATTTTTTTAATTAACTTATCTTTAGAAAAGGATAAGAGAAAGGCTGTTCAGGTTATGACTGTTAGCTGCTAGATCGCTCCACAACATTAAATGTAACTATAAATGGTAAAAAAAAACAAACCCAAAAATTAAAACTGTGATCTTTGGCAGTTGCTGTGGTGTAAGAGGAATAAAACACTTTTTCGACGTGCCGTTACAGTAGATTGATTATCTTCGAGGTGGAAACAGTAACTCAGCTTCATCACTGATTATTTTCCTTTAACAGCACCACACCGGGTGGTTCAAAAAAAAAAAAAAAAGTTTATTTCTTAAATATTGCATAGTTTATTAGGGTTTTGTTTTTATCCGTTTATTAAACACACATTCCGACTCCCATGATTGAATTAAGCAGAACTGGAAATGAAAACAAAATGAAAATAATAAGCAAATGGGCATTAGAAAAGATGATAAAGCCTAATGCCACATGGTAGGAATGGTAGAATTATTCAGTCTATTTGTTTACGGACTCACTTGGTGCATTAGATACCATGACGTGTTCCTATGCCTATTTATATAAATGAAATAAAATGTAAAAATATTGAATGAAGTATGTGAACTGTGCTAATTCTGTTAGCCTGGTGGAGCAGGGGCTGGAGCTCGTGGCTCGTCTTTATTTCACTCTTAGAAGTTCAGCTTCAGCCACTGATTAATGTTCTGCACTTATATAGCACCTTTTTTTTTTAACCTTAGCGGTTCTACAAAGCGCTTTTCTCATTCACCCATTCACACACACACACACACACACACACACAACAGCCTGCCGTCGGGAGCAACTTGGGGTTCGGTGTCTTGCCCAAGGACACTTCGACACCCCGTAGTGGACAACCAGCTCTACCACCTGATCTACGATGGAGCCAAAGGCTTTCCAAGACTTCAGCTGATCCCTGACTTCAGTTACCTCACAGCTCTGGAACAAGGCATGATTTCCATGACGAATATAACGTCGGTTTACGAGTGCTTCCAGTACACAGACACACAGTAGACGGCAGCGTTGTGAATATTATCGTACTAACGATGTTCAATACTTGACTGAATATTCTTCCACGATCTGGGATGGACAGCAGTGTCTCGACGAACTTCATGACTTCCCCAGTAATTCCCCAGTGCTTCTGCAATCTTTCCCTATCTGTCCGTAGTGGCTCTCCTTCCTACCAGTTCAGCCGTCCCGGGGATGTTGAAATACTGTGCGCACGCCAAAGTCTGGGCTGCTCTGGTGCCTGTGGTAAAGGCTTTTCTGAAGATTTTATTTCTTATGACTTATTCGCTTGGCCTTTATTGAGCAGTGGCTGCAGAGAGAGAAGGAAATGAATTAGCCCCTGCACAGATGGCTTTTAAGGGTAAAACACGGCATGACAAATGTTCAGTGCCCTCTAGGCCTCAGGCTACAATATAACAAAATGGCGGAAGAAGAAAAAGCAGCACACCAGGACGTTCAAGTACCCAACTAAGTAATATAATGAATAGTTATTGTGAAAGAAGAGAACTTTAATCTTTTACTCTCTCTCTCTCTCTCTCTCTCCTTTTACTTTTTCTAACCATCCTTGGTCTGCATTTGACCCATGCTGGGTGAAATGGTGGATAGGATTGTTTGTACGCAACCTCAGCACTTTCCCCCGTCCCATGCTGCTTGGAATGAGCGTAAGGCCTGTGCTTGATTTAAGCTAATTGTAAAGCACGCTCACTTCCAGCCCTCTCACGTCATGTTGCCTGCGACCGCAGGGGCATCAGGGACAGCGTTGGCTGGAGATGCCATGCTGCCTGTGTGAGGATGAGGAGGACAAATATGCAGAGAGCTTTATCCTTGAACCGCGCATGTTGGCCGCTGTTTCACACGCTTCTGGTTTTTATTTGCTTTAATGATGTCTCTTTTTTTTTCTTTCCCGTTCCCAGTTCTTTGTTTGTGTTGTGAATAAGCATTATGTTTCTCAACAATTTCTTATATCCCATGCTGCTTGGAAAGAGCATCAGGCCTGGTTCCTACGTTCTGGAGCTAAGCAACTGCTCTTAGCGCCGAAAGAAGGACGATAAGGAAAAGCACAGTGAATGCAGTATGCTCCACTCTGTTATAGTAGATAAAGAGAATTCTGATCAGCTCTGATGGGTCTCAATGATCCTCCGTGATCTGGTGCCCAGCAAGACTCGCTGATAAGGTCCCTTGATCTGGGCGGTTGTCTCTGCCTTGTTATCTGAAAGGAGAGGACGACTGAAGAGTTATCTTAATAACTCCAGCTCTCTTCAGGAATCCTCATCTCTCGCTTTCTCACAGATCGAAGCGTAACATCTTTCCATGTAACATAATTCCTTAGCCGTAGATCACGTTTGATGTTACTCATTCCTGCATTCCCTAAGTTTACTCATTTCCGTGTTAACGGCGACACAACATCGGATATCTCCGGGTCCAGACGTCAGGAAAGCAGGTGACGCATAGAAGGTGTGGTAGAAGGTCCGGTTGCACTGTAGTCTGCAATCAGCGGGGTTGATTGTAGCATCACTGGGTCCCTGCAGGGAGCAGCAGGGAACCTTGGGGGCTCCGAGTCTCCTGCTGGGACTGTTAGCAATGCCCTGCTGCTTGACCGCATGACTGCCTTGACTCATAAAGCCATAAATTCTCCTTCAAAGGCATCGTTAGTGCCACCACACGGCCACATCCTTATAATAAGGATAAGATAGAGAGAAGAACCAGGGACAGGGCCGTTTGGGAGGGGAGGTGGGGTAGTATGAGAGGCTGAGGTATCTGTTTTGACACATTACGACAAGTTAAACAGGCAGCCTGCTCTCGCTAACTACTACACAAACACAAGGTGTAATTGTTCACACTGACGCTGTCAAATTAGCCACCTTGTCTACATTATCACCTCGGATTGGCAAGGCCGGCGCAGAGGATGTGCAAAGATGGTGAGAATTCTACAGTTAAGGTGGAAAATGTGAGTATATCACATGTGACGCTCATCGATCTGCGATTAAAACTTGAACCGGTCTTTACGATCCGCTCACGTCGTCCGTATCGTCTGCGTTAATTAAACTGCGACAACGCCACAGTATTGAGACATTGCAGCAAAAAAAAAAGGTCTCCGAGGGCTGTGAGGACGCAGACCGAATGACCTCAGAATGACTCCTCGTAGCTCAGACCTGAAGCACGCTACGCTGCACACACTGTGTTGCAATTAACCACAAAATCACGTCAGCAGGAATTTCTGTCACTCTCATGGCTGGAAGGTTATCACCCATGATAAATATTTATTAGTAAAAGATAACAGCCTATCTGTAAAATATGTGGCTTCCATCTGTGGCTTGACTGACTCATCTTCAAAGTAAAACGTAATGACTAGACTGTTTGACTTTTTTATATTTATTTATTTATTTATTTTTTACTGTAACCAGGTTTGCATTCTTGCGTTTAGTATCGCCATGCAAGAGTTCGGGTTTAAAAGTGCAGCTCTGTATACTGCGAACACCCTCCATGTACTCCGTGTAGTTCTCAGCCACCAGACCAACCAGGTCTCCATGGGCCTGTAAAGGAGACCTTACTGGACTTACTGGGGATTTGAGCGTAACTTCTGCGAGTGTTTGCCAAAAAAAATAGAAATGTGAACGAGGTTTCATCATTTCTGCGCTCTTACTGCGAGAAGAGTGAACTCTTACGGATCATTTTGTTCATCGCTCTGAGGTAACTTTCAAAAGTGCGCTGAATAGCATTCGCCTAACCCTATTAGGAAGCAGAGAATGCTTGATATTTCCAAAGAACGACTGGTAGTGTAGAGTCATTTATTATTGTTTATATTGCGATCTTGTGAATTTAAGGTCTGATTTACAAAAAGGATTAACAAGGGGTATTATGGCAAAAAAAAAATCCTATTATGGGATGGTGGCCAGCTTGCAAAACTCTTAACTCCAACCGTTTGACGTCGAAGACGATTCTAGCCAAGAATTTTTGTTGTTTTTTTTTGTAAATAAATATTTATCATCCGTGATGACATTCTACTGTGTGTATTTAATATACATGGTATAAATCTACACAGTTCAACCTTCGTTTCATATTCCATTTATATCATACGCATTTACGGTTTATTAATTAACCAGTGACGTGAACCAGCGCATAGAACGCTACAATGGGCGCTGCGCTGTAGAAGTCGGTAGCAGGGTTATAGTGGAGTGAGATCACTTCTACTGGTTTAGTATCACTTTTCAACGCAGTGTCTCTCAGGGCAAAGCAGCAATTTTAATGAGAAGCAGAGGCGATGTAATGAAGAGCTGTAATTGCTCAGTATTAGCATCATGCGGTAATGACAGAACCTTTGCCCAATCACATCCTTTTTCCGGTTTGGAGTTCACTTTCAGTGCTGGCTCTCACCTCGGACTCGCCTATGATGTGTGAAGTGTTTCCAGATGCTTAACTCCACCAACAGGCTCAAGACTCGAAGGGTCATATACTGACACATCGTGTTATTGTAGCCATAACGGTCGTCTGAAGATGAAATGACCAGAAATTTTGTGTCGGCTCTCTGGTTCAACGAAAACATGTTCTTTCGACATCTCGAGTTTGTGTTCTCTCAGAAAGTGTGAAAATGTCAACGTGCTGCACAGTTGTCCATTCCATTCTATTATTGTTATTGGTGTGAATCATTAGGTATCGTGATGATGGTATCAGGTATGGTATTAGGTATCAGATGATGTAGCACTGTACACTATAAAGGCACTTTATCTAAGTATTGTGTTTAGTTGCTGCTTGCATTGTTGGCCTTATAACTGGGAAGTTCCAACCTCCATCTAGGAAAAACAACTCGGAATGCTTACTCGTAATCTAGAGAGGGTCTAGTTTGGCTTACTAGTTAGCACGTTCGCCTCACACGTTCACGGCCCTGTGTGTGCGGAGTTTGCATGTTCTCCGCTGCTACAGGGGTTTCCTCCGGGTAATCCGGTTTCCTCCCCCAGTCCAAAGACACTCCCGGTAATCCAAAGTCTCCATAGTGTATGAACGGGTGTTTGAGTGTGTATGTGATTGTGCCCTGCGATGGATTGGCACCCTGTCCAGGGTGTACCCCAGCTTGTGCCCTTTGCTCCCTGTGATAGGCGCCAGGTTCCCCGTGACCCTGTAGGATAAGCAGGATAGAAAATGGATAAACAAGTATTTGTTTTAGATCATTCAACATACAGGCATCACTCAAATAGCTTGTTGCTAACTAAAGACAAACATGGGGGTGTCTGTTTTTCTTTCTTTCTTTCTTTCTTTTTTTTTTTTTTACACTTTGTAGACCCACAAGCATGCAGCAACTGAAAGCGGATGCAGTAAAAGCCTGGCAAAGCATCTCAAGAGAAAAAAACCTCAGCATTTGTTGATGTCCATGGGTTCTAGATTTAAGGCAGTCATAGACGGCAAAGGATTTGCATCCATGTTTTACAAAAATTGTGTCACAGTCCAAATTCTTATGGACCTGACCGTACATAAATGTCAACAATCATACATTCATTCATTCCTTCATTTTTCTTCCACTGCTTTTAGAATTGCAGTGGCAACAGGTTCCTCTGGATCTACGCTGTGGACTCACATGCCAGGAGGCATCTTTTAAGATTCCTGAACCACTTCAAATGGCTCCTCTCAGTTTGGAGAGTATGCACACACCCCCAGGCCAATCTCCTGTGAGAACTTTGGAGTAGAACTACAGTCACCAGGCTCTTGCCTGTGAAAACCCCAATCTAGGAGTTTGCAGTTCCAGAGCCTGTAGTGTGCTTGGATGTAAGACTGACTCTGTGTAGCTCATACCTTTTCCATTTATTCCTTTCCAGTGATATTCTACAACCCCAAAAATCCAGATCTGTTGCAAAGGTCTAGTTCTTCTACGACTGTCCATCACGTACCTTGCCTATTAACTGACATAGCATCTAACCGTCCACCTGCAGGGTGATGAGACTTCACGATGGCTTCACATCGCCAATTTCTAAGCTCATCTGGAGCGCCTTTCACTCCCCAGGGGTGGGATAACTGTAACCCAGGCAGGGAACACTTACAGTAGTCTTGCTTGTTGATCGTTCTGATCACTTTTTGTCTAACCTTTCCCTTCAACTCTGTCCCTAATAGGAGGTGACTTAGCCAAGAGAAGCGTTACTAAAGTACACAAACTTCTTCACCACAACATGGCCATCGTTCATGAATAGGAATGTGAACGTAAAAAAACCTTTCTTCCTTATTACTGTTTTTCTGGTCATATGTCTGTCTTTCTGTACGTCTATCAATCTATATCTATAGATGATCAATACAGTCCCAATGTCTCATCACATCCCTGTATGCTGAGTTTTTTTTCCAGCATACTCTTCTGCATTTTTTCCCCCCACGTTATATATCCATATCCCCAGCACACTCTATTTTTATGCCATGCTACACATCGTACACGTCCACGTATCCTTCTTTGCTCATAACAGACCTGCGAAAATCCCTCACTGAGTTGCAGCATCCCCAACATTCCTCCACACTACTTCTTCAGCACCGTAAATCACACGCAAGACACTTCAGGTTAAACCGAAGCGAAAGTCCGGTATAAATTATCCAAACTCAGTTGGCAGCGACTACCTGCGTACACAAAATCATGATTTAATGGGAGTTCCACTTAAACATCAATTTTTCATTTAATTGTTGATTTGTTTATCTCTCTCTCTCTCTCTCTCTCTCTCTCTCTCTCTCTTTCTGCCTGTCTGCTTTTCCACCGAGGGCCCCTGAGAGGGTAAAGTAGTGGTTCGCTCCGTGAATAGTTCAGTCCCACTCTCGTCTGTGGCCTCGCATAAACACTACACCAATACCTGTCATGTGAACCCATCATTTTTCCTGCGGCTGTTCCACTGTTTATATTACACAATTCTTACATCTATTCAAACATTTGCTTCTTAATAAACACACAGGACCAGGCAGAGACCCTAGCTTATTCATTTATAATTTGTCACCTGATATTTACGAGTTCATTCAGGTTTTCCCCTCCACTCTCATGCCCCCCCCTTGCCGTTAGAGATGAAGCTATTCTCTCAATCACAAATATATATATATATATATATATATACTGAAATTATTCATTGGAATTTTTAAGCATTCCCAACGAACTGTGCTTCTGACAATCAAACTAGATTACGTAATTGCAACATTATTATCTTCGATCTTAAAAAAAAAAAAAGTAAATTAAGTTAAACCGAGTGAATATTAGAGAATATTACAGGTATTTTCAATGTCACTCAAAAAATGACTGAAGAAATGTTCAGTTTTGACCACAAAAATAAACACAGTTGAATGAATAAACATCATTGTTAACAGTTTCCTAAGCTTCGTTTTCGTTAATCACAGCTTTCATTTACGATTTCAAAGTTTTCTCATGTGGGCGGGGCTTATCAGCGATTTTCTCACGGGCTAATGTGATTTGGATCGACAGCTCCTGGACCAGGAAGTGGAGATTAGATTGTTGTGAATTTTTGAAGAATGTTCTGGATGCGTTTCTCTGTATACTTACATAGTGTTTGTACTTTGAAGTTGAACTTACCGACTCACCGAGTATATTAGTTCGTAATTAATATATTGGAGGTTTGCGTCGTCTCATAACTCTATTTTGTCGAGATGAGCTCTCAGGAGCGGCACGGAGCGTCGTCATCGTCCTCGTCAGCTGGACACCCGAGCTGTCAATCCAATTCTCACTAGCCAATGAGAGTAAGTTACGCCCCGCCCTCACGTCAGGTTTGCGCCAGAACGGCGAACGTAAAAAAACTGGTAGAGCGAGAGTTCACTGTGTTCAGTTTCAGCGTGTTTCTCATCGTTCTCACTCTATATTTGTGTTCATGTCTTGAAGCGTAACGTTACGTTCAGTACTTTTGGTACAAATTGAATTCCGTACATTAAGACTATGACCTGGTGTGTTACAAAGATCCCTCCCCTAATTCTCAGTCATAAATGTTGTCTAAAAACAATTTCTGTGAGGGGTAGAAGTAAAAACGTTTAAAGGTATTTTCATGTCCGGTCAACTCTCTATTACAGTCTAAACAAACCATTTTAAATAATAATAAAAAAAATAAAATACTGATTCTGCGTGTTTATATTAACTCTGATTTCCTGACCATTAGCATCATTTTGATCCTGCAGTCGCTTTTTCTCCTTCTTTACTTTTCTTGACAGTACAAAAGTCGCTGATTGCTTGCCCAAACCTAAATGAGCTCTAAAGGCCAGTGCAGGAAGGAGCAGTACTTATCCATGTTTAACATGCGTTGGGTTTAATCTGTCGGCCCCGTAAACATCCCATTGATAAAAAGTGCTCAGCGGACAGATTGCAAAATAATTAAAGGGAGAGTTCGGGGCGGAATGTAAACTTCGCGAGGGTTGGCGTCTCTGTTTATTTTGAAACAGCTGTGAAGAGCAGAGTCAGCTGCCAGAGCACGAGCATCCGTTTGTCACTTTCATTTTTAGCAAAGAGCCACTAGAAACGGAAAATCCACTTCAGATGGGGTTTTTTACCCCCCCCCCCCCCACCCCTGCTGCCTCTTCATCTCGATCTCCCTTTTCTCATACACGAAGAGGAAGAAAGCATCTGAAGTGGATCGTGAATGTTAGAGTATTAAACCCAACACAGCTGTGGTTTCACTGATGCACTGTGGTTGAACGCTGAGGGTAAATGATCAACCGGCGGGGTAGATTTTACCGTCGTCATTACTATGGGACGGCGAGGCTTCATGGTTCACATGTTCTCCCTGTGCCCCATGTTCTCAGGTTTCCTCCGGTTTCTCACCTCACACCCAGCATTCCCAGGATAGGCTCCGGATCCACCACCGTGACCAGGATAGAGCGCTTCGATGCGTGAAGATGAATATACTTGTTGTTCCAGTGGTATTTTGTGGTAACCGAGTTTATGTTGATTGTTGTGTTTGCTCTTCGGACACTGATAGAGGTTTTAAATGACAGGGTTGATATTTCATACGGAAGAGGAACGAAGAGACACGCTGAGTGTGTTGTTCCTTCCGATCTGCGTCGCCATGGGCCTTTCAGTAGCTCTGTGGCGTTACTTTGTTCCAGCATCAAAGTTCAATTACAAAAGTTCATTTAGCGGTCATACATCAGATTATTCTTACATCATTCCGTAAATATTTCCCTTCTGAAACATTTCTGCGATTCCTTTAACGTGCAGTCAGATTCCGTTGTGTTTATGAGCGGGATGGCATACCATAGATAGACACACTATAGGAACAATGTTTGGAGGGAAAACATGCAAAGGCTGCCAGTCTCTTTATCATTCTCCCTCTTACATTTCTTTATTCAATCCCCTTCTTCTCTCTCTCTCTTTTCTCTCTCTCTATCTCTATCTCTTTTTCTCTCTCTCTGTCTCTCACTTTTTCTTTCCTCCCTCTGTCTTTTTACATTCATCATCTCCCTCTCTCTCTCTCTCTCTCTCTCTCTCTAGTTCTCTCTCTCAATCAGTCTCTGTCTTTTTTCCTCCCTCTGTCTTTTTCCATTCATCATTTATCTCTCTCTCTCTCTTTCCATTTCTTGTTACTCCCTCTGTCTTTTTCTGTTTCTTGTTTCTCTTTCTCTCTTTCTCTCTCTCTCCTCTCTCTCTCTCTCTCTCTCTCTCTCTCTCTCACACACACACACGCAATTCACTGTTTCTCTCCTTTTTCTTTCTTTTCATCTCGGTCTTTCTTTTTTTTTTCCTAAATGTCTTTATCTCACCATCTCAGTCTCTCTGTCTCTCTCTGGATCAGTCTCTCTGTTTCTTTCCATTTCTAGTTTCTCTCTTTGACTTTGTCCATTTTTGCTTATTCTCTCTCTCTCTCTCTCTCTCTCTCTCTCTCTCACATCCTTTACTCCATGTTGGAAGATGTAGATCTTTTTTTCTTTTTTTTAAATGAGTGATATTTTCTGTTTTCCCTAAATAATTGGTAAATAGAGTTTAAAAAGACAAAAGTCTCTCTCTCTCTCTCTCTTTCTGTCTGTCTCTCTCTCTACTCACTCTCTCTCTCTCTCTCTCTCTCTCTCTCTCTCTCTCTCTGCTGTCTCTTACACAATAATTCACTGTTTCTCTCTATCTCTTTCTCTCTTGCTCTCTTTCTATCTCTCTGTCTCCTGTCCCTGTCTCTCTGTCTCTCTCTTTCACTCTTGGTCTGTTTCTATGTCTCTCTTTGTTTCTCTCTTCCTCCCCCTGTCTCCCTCTCTCTCTATCAGTCACTCTATTTCTTTCCATTTCTTGCTTCTCCCTATCTAATTGCCCCCCCCCCTCCCCCCCCCCCTCTCTCTCTCCCTATCTCTCTGCACTTTTGCACTGAAATGGAGCAGAGGTTGAATGAGAAGGGATTTAGTGTGACTGCAAGATAGAGCTGAAATCCCAGAAAGATTGACGTGACAATCTATCAGAACAAGACCTAGTACAATTCCTGGGGAATTACAGACAGGACTCATATGTAAACTAAAATCTCTCTCTCTCTCTCTCTCTCTCTCTCTCTCTCTCTCTCTCTCTCTCTCTCTCTCTCTCTCTCTCTCTCTCACTCACACTTTCTTCCCCTGTTTTTTCTTGGTCTTGCCCTTTCCCATCTTGCAGTATCTCTTCCACTGTTTTTTTTTTCATTGACCTCGTTCCCTGTTTGACTTGATCACGTCCTGATGTATGCCACTCAGTCTCTTTCTCTCTCTCTCTCCCCCTCTCTCTCTCTCTCTCTCTCTCTCCCTCTCTCTCTCTCTCTCTTTCTCTCTCTCTCTCTCTCTCTCTCTCTCTCTCTCTCTCTCTCTCGCCTCACACTTTTTCCCCTGTTTTTTCTTGGTCTTGCCCTTTCCCATCTTGCAGTATCTCTTCCACTGTTTTTTTTTCATTGACCTCTTTCCCTGTTTGACTTGATCACGTCCTGATGTATGCCACTCAGTTCTTTTCTCTCTTCCTCTCTCTCTCTCTCTCTCTCCCTCTCTCTCTCTCTCTCTCTCTCTCTCTCTCTCTCTCTCTCTCTCTCTCTCTCTCTCCCTCTCTCTCCCTCTGTGTGTGTGTTTACTCTCTCTCTTTCTAACTTTCTCTTTCTTGGTCACCCCACCCTCTCCCCCATGGCAGACCTGTTGTATGGTACCAGTCAGTGTCTGTCTAGGCAACATGACTCCACTCTGAATCCTAGACCGTGCTGAAGAGTATTCCACTAATGTGTCCTTGCCGCGGCAAGGTGTGCTTTTAAGCACCAAGATGAGGCCATTCCGCCTTACACGGTCCTTATGGAGGCTGAAAGGCTGTAAGGAGGATTTGTCAGCTTTGTGCTGGGCTTTCTCCCACACGAGAGCAAGAAAGAGGAGCAGGCAGTGATTTAAAGTGCTTTCGCTTGCTGACGACTTTCATACCGCTCATACACGGCGAGCTGAATATCGCCATAATCCGTGCAAAATTGCTGCTCTATTTGCAGCGTCGGTTCTTCACAGGAGCGACTTGAGCCGTTGGATTCCGCGAGTGTCCGAGTGCGTGCGCACGAGCCATAAATCAGTCCAGCACAGCCACAATGTGGCACAACAGGGTGTAAATACAGTAAATTAACTCCATCCAGCAGGTAACGGAACCTAATTTTGGGTCCCGAGAGGAAGCGGATCGCTGCAAAGGGAAGTCACTGTGCTATCGGCAGCGTGCCATGTGGAAAATCACACCCGCTCTGTTTACATACCTGGCTGGTGATTTATTTTGTATATGACGAGCAGTCCAGTGACTATCATCCACACATTTTATTACAGCTTGGGAATGTTCATTCTGAGAGGGAGCAAGGTTAACGTTTTATCTGTCCATCTCCAAATATGGTGCTCACGCTCTTTCAGCCCTGACATTCATCATAACCAAGTTTTCATAGGCCTGGGAGCCTTCTAAGTCTCCGTGACTTTGGCGTTTGCCTTTCCTGGCCTTTTTAAGTCCTCTGCTCTCGTGAGGTAAAATGAAGAATTTTTTTTTTTTTTTTTTAACAATTTACATCCCAACCACACTCCAATAATCCAGTAGAGTCAGTGCGGGACTCCTACAGGCACAGGCCAGATATTCACCTCATCACTGCTCTCATTCATCATCAAAATACTCCATGCATCTCTAATCACGAGCAACACACCAGCCAAAGAGTGCACTTCATCAGCCATTCTACCAGCCTGATGGGTTTATTGGTGCACTTTTACCCCCAAATCCCAAATGCCTTCAGTCAGCAGATCTTTATCTGCATTTAAACATTTACACATCACCTGTCACATTTGTCATGCTGGAGATATTCATAGACTTAAATCACTCTCTGCGTGACTTTTCTTTAAACAGGTTCTCAATCACACAGGCAGTGTCGGCTCTCAATTAAAGCACCCAGGCAACTAGCATAGACTATGGGTACAAATCCAAATGCATCTCTCTCTCTCTCTCTCTCTCTCTCTCTCTCTCTCTCTGCTCTCTCTCTCTCTCTCATATATATATATATATATATATATATATATATATATATATATATATATATATATATATATATATATATATATATATATATGAGATATATATATATATATATATATATATATATATATATATATATATATATATATATATATATATATGTATATGTATATGTATTCTGCATAATCTCCATTTCGTTCAAAGTGTTCCAGCACTTAACTAGCGGTCTGGACTCCTCTAATGAAAAAAATAAATAAATAAATTAAAAGATTCCATGATCATTTACATATATATTCGTCTATGTCCCACTTTCATGGTTTTTATTTGACTCACCCATGCATGTATCGGTATTCAATACACACCTCTAGTCTCAGCCAGACACCATGTGAAGCTTTCTGGCAAGCGTTCTGAAAATGACTCGATTAAATAAAGAAACAAATAACGATCAAACCACATGAACAGTGCACCACCTTTTCTTATATGTATTTGTATATTAATAATGTATTCATATTCTGTTATGGGGGCATGTTAGATGTTCCCCCGATGCTTCAGGGGTTTCCTCTGTGTACTCTGGTTTCCTCCCCCCAGTCCAAAGACATGCGCTGATTGGTGTTTCCCAAATTGTCCGCAGTATGCGACTGTGTGAGGGATTTTACTCTGTGATGGGTTGGGACCCTGTCACCCATCTTCCCTGGGATAGGCTCCAGGCTCCCTTGTTACCCTCTGTAGAATAAGCAGTGCGGCAGATGGATGGATGGATATTCTGTCACATCCCTGTTTTCCACACACCTTGTTTCCATCCATCCATCCATCCATCCATCCATCCATCCAGCTTCTACTGCTTATTCCTTTTTCAGGGTCACAGGGAACCTGGAGCCTATCCCAGGAAGGATCGGGCACAAGGCGGGGTACACCCTGGACAGGGTGCCAGTCCATCGCAGGGCACAATCCACCTCGTTTCCAAGGAATAAGTAGTATTTTACTCTGCTTGAGATTAGACAAATACTGTAGGTGAGAACATACTGTTAAATACCACAAAACAGAGAAATCACAAAGAAAAAAAAAACTGGACTATCAAGTGTAGATGGAAGGGCATAACCATGGTATGGACGTTGTGGGGGTCCAAGTGTGCCCCCCTGCCCCATACATCCAAAGTTTGATACTGAAAATTTGCATATTTAGAACATAGTTTTAGGATTACAGTTACCGTTTGAATTCAGGTGATTTCTGAGTGATAGAAGCTCCCACAGCATGGGGAAACTGTAGGGTGCTGTGGACGTCCTGTGGGCAGATGTATTCTCTGCCCCATAACCTACCATGAATCCTACCACACCAAGTAGAGGCGAGCTAAGATGTGTGCAGGCAAATCCCACACGCTATCATTTAAACACGCAATCATGACTTTTAAACCAACTCAGAAAGGATGGCTACCTATTGAAACTAAATTCAACACTATATATGTTGTAAATACAATTTCCCCACAGATGTTTCCAAGCAATGCTGTGCTGCCAGCATCGGGACCAGGTACCATTATTTTCCCAGAAGAGCAATGACTGACTTAGAAGATCATTTTAGTTCGATAAACTGAAAATTCTGTTTGTGTAACTGGTGTCGTTTATTATGTTAATGTCATCATGCTGTTTAATAAGTGTACAACAATATAGAGTGGTCACCTGAAACGTTCGCTATGTAAAGGGTACTGGAGTTTTCTTTTCTTAATTCTAAAGACAAACTACCATGACTAGTTCTGATTGGATAACTACAATATGGCCACAGCTCAGACGTTAGTTCCAGATCTCTCGTTGCCAAGCTAGCACATCTCAGCATTCTGCTGAGCCTTATATCTGTAAAATCACTTAGTTGTCCTTAGGCCAAACGTAGTGTAAAGGAACGAAACGCTGTGAAACTTTCCTCACTTTCACTCGCATTAATAACCATCTGTCACAACGTGAGGGTTCACGACGAACTCGCTGGGCGGAGATGTAAGTGAATGTTAATGGTCAAAAACTGGAACTGACGTTAGCCTAGCCTACTTCGTGTGTGGGTGTGCAAATATCAACAGTTCTTTGACGTTCTTAAGAACAAACCAAGCCATGGTGTGATGCCTTCTAGACTAAGCTAAGGTTACCTACTGTTTAGGTATCTCGTTACTTACTGTCTGAAAAAAAAAAAGCTTGTATGTTCTGCTGCTGCCCTGCGATGGATTGGCACCCTGTCCAGGGTGTACCCCGGCTTGTGCTCGATGCTCCCTCGGATAGGCTCCAGGTTCCCCGTGACCCTGAAAAGGAGTAATCGGTAGAAGATGGATGGATGGATGGATGTTCTGCTGCACTTTTCTACACTTGGCTGCTGTCTCCATTTCTTACAGACTGAGCTGCTCGAATATATCAATGAACTTGCGTTGAATATGGGTGTACAATTAGACTGGGGGCACACATCTATTTTCCTTAACAAACGGAAATATACATATAGAAAATATTTTGTACTGTATACTGGGGGGACAGATTGGTATTTACTCAACATTAGTGGGGACACGACCCCACCAAGGAATGCGTGGTTATGCCCATGTATAGAGATCTTCAAATTCATCTGCTATTGGACGCAAATCCGTGACTTAATGATGACAGCATAGTGAGAACGCACTATGTACTACTGAGTAACCGATAGCCTGCAGGTAGAAACTGTCCTACAAGCACCTCCTCTGAGACTGGATGCTTCTGGAAATCAGATGGTGGTTGGGCGTAGTACATGTACAGAGATTCTGGTTGATTTACATCTCACACCGAGGCTGACGAAAGTCTACAATTATCTCATCTCATCTCGTTTGTTGCACAAAGCTACGCTCCTCGAATATGTCCTGTGCCTGTCTGCGTGAAAGGAAGGACATACGTCTGAATTTGAAATAAATAATTCAAAACGGACAAATAAGAACTGCAAAAAGCCAGAGGGTATGTCAGAAAAATAGCATGTTGAAATAGTATGGAAATAGCAGCATCACAATTTATACTGCACAAGTTCCCAACCCTGGTCTTGGAGAACCGCCTGTCTGGAATATTTTAGCGTTTTCCCATTTTTGATCAGGTATATTTTCAGCATTGATGTGGCTGAATTTAGAGCAAGGAAGAAGAAAAAAAAACGACTAAAATGTTCAAGACATTGGTTGGGAACCTGTGCTTTACTACGATACTGTTTTGACAACAGTGTTTTGTCGCAAAAACATGGCCGCCTTCATGATACCAGCTGACAGATCACATTCAGTTTGGTATAGAGATGTCATGGTCCTTAAATGAGTAAATTAGAAGTATGACACACTTTTGAAACATTGCTACTGTGCGTACGATGTGCTGCAGGGGTCAATCTTTGGTTCTTTAACCTTGTGGAGACTCAGCCTTGTCTGAGCATGGAGCTCACGGTGAGGCTCGGGCAGCACGGAGCCAGCGAGCTAGTCATCGATCAACTCTTATCTGACCAGACCTGACAGTTCAGAAGCACAGCTGGGGGGGTGTGAGAGAGAGAGAGAGAGAGAGAGAGAGAGAGAGAGAGAGAGAGAGAGAGAGAGAGAGAGAGAGAGAGAATGCGCTACGTTGATCATGCTTCTTTGCTAGCTGGCTAAGCTGCACTGTCAGAGAGGAGTGTAAGTTATGGGTGCCTCAGGGTTGTCTGATAAGAGCCCTGAAAGAAGAGAATGAGAGAGAAAGAAACCGACCGAGATAAGCTCACTACCCTGAGAAACGAAATGAAATCGTCAGACACTAGTCTCCTTCTCATTACTGAGCGTGCAAATTCCTGTCCTAAATTGCGCCACAAAGAGCGCGTTGGAGAAAGCCATTCTTGCCGTGCGTGACCTTTACACGAATGCTTTGAGGTGTAATTTTTCCTAAAAAAAAAAAAAAAAAATTTTTATAAATAAAATTTGTGGTCAGACGGTTATGCGACTTCGTAAACAGCCCAACGTGTCAGCGCTCATCAAAGGCTTAGCAGAATTTCCAAACTGATGTTCCAGCAAACTCCTGAATTGACCCTGAACACTTGGCGATCACAGCAACAATGAGAAATCCCAGCGGAAACGCTGTTGTGTCAAAGACCTCTGAGTGCGGCACGGCTCTGATTGTAGGTTTTTTTAATTAAGACAATTTACTCTGAGAGCTTTGTGTAAGCAAGAGTATTTACGTTGAAAGCTTCGGGTTACATCGCCAGCATATTTGTAATGATTGCTATAATTAGCAATAATGAATATAAGGCCTGGACAGAAAAAGCATTTAGGAGATTTTGCGTGCGCACCCACTGTTTTCCAGAGATCAGAACACTTCCATGTGTGCATTAGAGCTGAGATGAGCGTAGAAGAAGCGCTTGTTGATGGTAAAGCCGGGGTTCCCCTGTTTTTGCCGGTGGCATGCGCTCCTCTTGGTGGTCCCTTCCATCATTAGCACAAATGTACAATCCTCAAACAAATCCAATTATTGTCTGAGCCATTTTAGGCTCGTCGCCCGCAGCGGAACTAATCGCGTCCCCTTTTCCACAATGGCCGTTTTCAGATGCTCGTGACTCACTCGCCAAGTAGAATAAGTGATTTATTGAAAATTTGCGTGCGCCATTTAGTAGAGGTCATGCAAGAAGGAAGAGATGGAGACGAAGCTCGGGTGGAGGTGAGAGCGTCTGGGTATCAGAAAGCTAGAAGATGAGCTTGTGCTCGAACCTTTGGAGCTTCTCCCTGCTCCAGATATTCATATCTGCATTCGAATTTAAACCTAAACTGATTTTTTTTTTTTTTTTTTAAAGCTTGAAACGTCGACTGTGTGTGAATCAGCATGGTGTGTGAATTCTGTCTCTGACAGTTCCTCGACCTCAACTACATTACTCTACTTCAATCGGTATCAAATTGACTGTTTTTTTTGGTTGTTTTTTAAAACTCCCCCCCTCCCCCACCACCCCCCTCATTTCTTCCTGTTTGCGAAATTTCCAAACACATTTAATTGGATCTATTTCCCCAAAATAAGAACAAACCAGTTGCCTAATTTAATCCACCCCCACCCTGGCCAAGCAGGTACTCGGGATGAATAAACGAAAGCACTCTCATGTTAATAATCGTGGTCGTTCTTTGACTCATGAGTTTCCGATATGACCGCTATCCCGGCGCACGCCTCTAGTCTCTACCAGATATGAAACTGTACGCTATTGTCCGAAATGCTTTCTAAAATAAAAGTCGTATTTGTAAATATTTTGTTCATTCTGGCTAACGTGTTCATAATCGGATAATCACTCTGGTTCTTCAGTTACTGTAGGAAGAAGATGCAGAGTAAAGGAGTGCAGAACAGGAAGTGCCTCGGCATTGATATATATATATTTTAGCAGCGTGTAAAAGAGAACGATTCCAGAAGACTGGATGAAATATTACGAGAGGGTAAATAAGTCAATTGTAGGAGAACACCGTAGTGGGTTGAATTCATACCTAACGTGTTAAATTGACTCAAAATGTCTTGAAATATCACCCACAGTGTTACGCTAATCGAATTAACGCCTCAGATGGACACAACATGACTTCCGTTACGTTTACTGCAACTGAGCTAAGACGTCTTTGGTGTAGCTAACAAGTAACGGAGATCTTGATAACATAAATCCATGCACAACTCATCTTTAGTGACGACTTGTAAAACAGCAGGACGAGTCCGTATTGATGAATGTATACGTCCAAATTGTGTCGTCACTTGATCGTACAGCTTTACGATACAATTCTAGCTTCGAACGTATCTTGATACCAAACTGCACGAAGCGGATTCTCCAAGATGGCCGCCATCGTACCGTTGCAGTGTCCTGAAGTTTTTCGTGTTTAAATGTGACTGAAAAGTCCCACTGTGTCCCACCTTAATCCCATCAGCACATCTGTATGACATCACTGAAGAACTGGATGTAGTTCAAGCAGAGATTTACAGAAAGAAAGAAAGAAAAAAACAGCGAGTTTGTGAGAGAGAGACTTTGCTGCGAAATATTTATAAAAAAAATATTGCGTTGTGTTGTATGCCTACATGCTTTAAAACGGTGTGTGTGTGTGTGTCTCCACTGTGTACTTCAAGCTACATTGTCTGTATTTATTTGCTGATTCAGAGACATCTGGTGGGAAGGAACTTGACTGAGCTGCACTGTTTGTGAACCGTAAAAACAAGCTCCTTGTATAATTCCATTAATAAGAACCTTACATGAGCTCTGGGAAAACAAAAGACCGTCAAAGACACAGTTCATCATTTTGGATTTCTTCCCTGCTGGAAATATCTTGTCCTCTATAGTTTTATACTGTGTGCTTTTTGAGACGTTCATTCTATACGCCATATCATTAAAAAAAAATTATCATCAAAAGCTTCTTTAAATTGTGCGTTATTCATCCGATACTACTCGCAGACGCGTGCCTCACGACCGAATAAATCCATGACATGATACGTTGCATGCTGTCATGGAGAAGACACAAGCAGAGCACTGTTCCAGTGGAAGTTATGTAGACGTAATCGTATTGCTGTCTCATAGCTGAAGCATAACTCACGCCGTACTGAACGACAGCTTAGTCAAGTGAGAGCCCTTGTTTCAAGGTGGGTCTTGAAGACAGACAATGAGATTAATCTGGTGTTGAGAGCCCTTTGCACACCCAAGTACCCCCTTATTCTTCTCTTCTCTACCTGAGCGCCTCATTGCCTCCGGCTAGCTGTTAAAGCCTTGCTCGCGTTTGAGCGCGAACACGTTCTATCCCTCCTTTTCTCTCTCCGTCTTACTCTAATAACAGTCTGTAGACAGATGGACGTTAAATCAGACGGCTTCCTTCTCATGAACCCTTCTGGAGATGAGTCAAGTGAAATTTGACCCGTGTTCTCGTGAACACAGGCTTAATCACTGGAGACATGCTTTTATTCACCACATGCCCGTCATTTTATAACCTTAGCGAGGGAGGTGTCGCTCGTAGCTTCCGGTAAGAAAGGATAGTAGCCGATACGTATCTCCTACATCGCAAGATTTACTCCGGTGTCCGATTTATTTTGGTATGAAGGGCATTTTAATGGCGTGAAAAAGGCACGAACGTCAGTTGTTTGATGCACCTTACCTCAGGTCTCATTCATACTCCTATTAGCTTCGTTCGCAGACTAGCAGCGCATGCTAGTTGTACTCATTTATGTACGCTCACCAGAGACACCTATATATTAAATCGATCTTCTTCCGTGTCGTTAAATACAAATGAACTAACACGCTAATTAGTGTGAACATTGCTCGTTCGTCTGATTTACATATTACATACCAGGCGTCAGGTTAGCTATTAGCAAGTTAGCAGTACTAGCTACAAACACTATGCTAGTTCCTTCCAAGCTTTAGGCTGTATATGACAGGATTGAAGGTAGGATCGTGAGAGGCGAGACAAAATAAATAAATAAAAAAAAACCCACACCGTATGATCGGTCGGAGCAATCGTTTGAGGAAGGTGTTTGGATTTGATGCTTTACAGAGTGTTTATTTTTTCATAAAATTTCAAAAAAATCTCCATTTAACATGTCTGAATGCTTCGTAAATGAATGGTTGCCGGTCGCGTCGTTGCTCGCTAGCGTGGACGTAGGATAACTGTTGATTCGAAAAAGGTGTTTACAGAACATTTAAAAAAAAAAAAAAAAAAAGTCAATCAATTTACACGAAGGTTCCCTCGACTAACATTATTTACCGTATTCGCTAACATGAACGTCGGCGTTAATACACCGACTGACGTTTGTTTGTGTTAGTGATGTTAGTGAAGTCTTCATATGTTTCCCGTACACAGCGGTGCTGAAATGCATGACAGGGTTTTAAATTTAAAAATCAAAGATACCCTTTTTCACCGAGGTTAAATCCAGCTTTCCAAAAAGTTTAGGAGGCGGGGTTAAGGGGCGGAGTCAATTCAAACTGTGTTAAGAAAATGAGTGATTCCTGTTGCTCAAGATGAAGAACTGCATGTAGGTTAAAATGAATATTTTATATTAATAATAATAATAATAATAATATGTGTGTGGGTGTAAGTTGTGGAAAAGATTTTTTTTAGCTAGTTTGTCCAATGTAAGAATAAAGACACTGAATATTATGGATGAACAAACATGAGACATGTATTAGTGTAAATAGCCAGAGTGTCTGTGTGCGTGTCTGTCTCTCTGTCTGTCTGTCTCTCTGTCTATCGACTTAGGAACGTGTGTGTGTGTGTGTGTGTTTGCATTTTTATTTATGTTTGGCAGATGCTCTTGTCCACAATGACTTACTGACCAGACTTGGATTCCCACACTGTCAAACACCATGTGTAGGCCCTATCTCTCTCTCTCTCTCTCTCTCTCTCTCTCTCTCTCTTCCTTTCTCTCTGATTTCTCTCTCTCTCTCTATCTCCCTCTCTCTCTTCCTTTCTCTCTGTTCTCTCTCTCTCTCTCTCTCTCTCTCTCTCTCTCTCTTTCTCACACACACATGCTGACCTAGACGCCTCAGAGCCAAACAATCCTGAGACAAAACCTAGCATGGAGCCAGACTGATAAAGCTATTCCCATCTGTCAATCAAAGCAGGAGCAGGCACACTGACCTAGCCACCCCAACTGCAGCAAGCCCCCCTGTTCTCTCCTACCCTCCCTCTCTCCCTTTCTTCATTCCACCCTCCCACCCTCCATTATCTTTACCCACACGCATCTGAGGAGAGCATACTAGCATCAGGTAACAAAAAAAAAAAAAAAGGGAAAAGGAGTTTGGAAGAATAGCGTGATTAAAGTGCATTTGCGGGCTTCGAGGACAATCAGGCAGGCGGACAGTCGGAGCGAGAGACAAGTTCGTGAGAAGAATTTTATAAAGGTTGCAAATCCGTACGCTTGACTTGTCAGAGGGCAGATCTAAATAAATGCCTTGGTGTTTTCTTTTGTGGTATTTGCTGAAGGATCCATTTTGCCATCCATGCGTTAGCTCCTTGTAAACAATGCATGTTTACATTCTTTCTTCTCTTCCTTAGATGTGTCTTGCTCATGGAAAATTCAGCATGGAACTTTGGACCGAGTCAGAGAACGTTTCTTCGAAGATTAAGGGCGCCTTTAATCTGTGGCCCGTACGCCGTTTTTATTTGTCACGTCCTAATCATCTTCCCCAGTATGAACGAGGAGTATTTACAGAAGGAACTGGACGGTTGTGCGTTCACGAGGCGGAATCAAAGGGAACAGCGCTTCTCGACGAGATGTACTGTTACGGCCGCTAGAAGGAACGAAAAGCAAAGAAATCAACAGAATGAAAATTTACCCTAGATATGTTTTCTTTAAGTCCTAGTAATAATATCTGTACAGCCGTTAAACGGGAAATCAAACGTGTGCAGGAGAGTTTAGAATCGGCGTGGGTCGCGGCCCGCATGTGTGAAGAAAAAAAAGAAAAAAAAAGCGAAGTCAGGGCCGAAAACTGCTATAATAGCTTAAAGATGCTGCTACTTGGACTTCAGAGGAACGCGACGTACATTCTTTTGCGTCGAGCTGCCATAGGCGTCATTAGTGAAAATTACATGGCGCGCCGTCACTGCTGCTGCCATCTTCCCTACATATCACACCCGAGCAGCTCGCTAAATCTCTCAGGACAAGAGCATATTTTGCTAGCGATTAGAGACACGTCCGTGTCCGTCTGGCTGATGTCTCGTGTGTGGTGGGCTTCGTGTGCGGCGCACTGGCCAGTTCTTGAATCTGTAAGACTTTGCGAGAGAGATTCTTGTCATATCGCTGCCGGTAGCGTTTCTTTACTTCTTAAAGAAGTACACGTCACATGTTTTATCCATTTATTGTTACTGGTAACGCTGTGGAACGTTCACAAAAACGAGTTAGTTTTGTTATAGCGACCATTACTACTCCTTCATCTCTCTTTTAAAGGGGTCATGACACCTTCCCTGAGGTGTGGTAAAGGTGTGTTTGGCCCAAAAAACATACAAAATTTGGGAATTTGACCTTTTCCCATCCTGTCCCTGACCCTCTGACTGAGACGATCGTTTTTTCTTCTTCTGTGCTTTACCTTTAAGACTTCAATGTAACCACCCACTGCTATAATTGGCTAACATCTTTGCCTATGAATTAATTATCAACGCCCCCTGCCTTAACACATGCGGAAGTGTTTTCGGCGAAGGAGCACCAGTGGGCGGGGCCAGTGGGATGCCTTGCTGTAGAGACTGTCACGTGCAAATGATCTGTGACATCAAAAAATAAATGCTTTGTTCGTACTGAGTATGACGTATTAAATTATGAATCTTGCGGGACGTTTTAATGGTACAATGACTTCTTATATGTGAAAAGATTAAGGAAAGTTTGATTTCTCATATCATGACCCCTTGAAAGGAAATAAGACTTTCTCGCGTGGGGAAAACGTTACTTTTTAATTTATTAATTTTAAAAAAACCCAAAAAGTTATTCCTGACACTGGAGACTCCTTCCATAAACGTCTCCCCGCAGGAACCTTCGCCACGTCAACAATAACTCGCATTTTAAAACTGCGTTTACGTGAAAGTTGTTGCTATAGAAACGATAACGTGGGCTCTCAGAACGAGTGCGTTCATCTGAACATGTGATACAGTCAGAGCTGCTCTTATAGATAATGAATCAACACCAATCTGACCAATCAGAACTGCGAATGTGGTGTGAATGCATTTTTTAAATACTGCATGGGGAAGGTTGCAAATATATCTCTCCAAGCCGCATCGTTTGCGAGGGAGCTGTTTTCACAGGAATCATTAAAGAGATGGAGTTGCTCCAAAGCGCACTCGTGTTAGCCAGCTGTGTGAGCGCGGAGGTGTTTAAGAGACGAATGAATCACTCTTAGGCAGATTGGGGTGATCGGTTGAGGTGGAAGAATGGCATGTAGTCATCCCCCCACTTATCTGTAGCAAGAAATAGAGGGAGGTGTCTAGACACAGAGCTTTGGTTCTCACTGCTTGGATACTTGTAAACACATCTGCTGTATCAGAGAATTCCTCCCTGCTGGAATATGAAAATGAACATGAGTTAATGCAAAACCTCTGTCACATTTATGGGTGTTCGTAATCCCCTGATAACATTTATAAGAGAGGGAATGGGATAAGGTAGAGATATAAGGCACTTTGCTAATAAAATACGCGCTAATACTACTGACACCTGGAGATATAGGTCACGTCTGATGGCTCGGCTTTCAGGAAGCTGTAGCGGGAGGAGGAAAAGGCATCATGGTTTTGGCACAGCGGCTTGTGACATCATCGGCATTCACGCTGACATCATATCCTGTCCCCACAGTGTTGATTGAGGGTTGAGCCCAAAACACGCATTCTAAAGCAAACAGTGCCTTGGATCCAAAGTAAAGTCTGACGTTATTTAGACGATTAAGAGACGCAAATAACAGCACGTACTTCTAACCTGGTATAGTCCGTTACTGTTGGTCATTCAGGTTTATTTCAGAAGAAGTTTTTTCATATGATTCTAATCATCCTATGTAGAGTGGGAGGAAAACGTGCATCCGTTATCAACCAGGCTGTTCCATTTAACCGGTGTTTACGCTGACATTGTCATTGAAAAGAGCACGCAGGCCACCTAAATATGTTTTCCAGCATTTTCCTGAATGAAACACATCAGCTTAGAGTTAGGACTTTTTTTTTTTTTTTCATCTTCGGCTTAGCGGTTAGCATGTTTTTTCCTCAAACCTCCAGGGTTTGGGGTTTGATTCCCGCCTCCACCATGTGTGCATGGTGTTACGCTCTGTGTTGTAGGTTGATTGGCATTTCCAACTTGTCCGTAGTGTCTTGGGTGTGTCTGTCCACGATGTCCCCCGAATTGTGCCCTGAGTTCCCTGGGAACTCCTCCAAGCTCCTCGCAACCGTGGAGGAAATATGAACAAATCAGTGTAAATGATGAAAGTCATCCAGCGCCATCCGGTGATGTTTGCGGACGCAGCTGCATACGGCAAATTATATAAACACTTTGAAATGATGTACGTTTGATTCAAATTCTTTCTTTTCGAGCATGTTGGATTTAGTTTACCCCTACGTTTTAGATTTTAAGACTTCAATGTAAGCACCCACCGCTGTGATTGGTTAACATCTTTGCCTATGAATTAATGTTCAACGCCCCCTGCTTTAACACAGAGGTGCGGAAGTGTTTTCAGCGAATGAGCGCCAGTGGGCGGGGCCAACAGTGCCTTGGTGTAAAAGTAGATGTTGATGTCACATGGAAATGTGTTTACCCGTGTGACGTCACAAATGGGTTAAATAAATGCTTTGTTTGTACCGACTACGACGAAAATTTGATTTCTCATATCAAAGGTATCGGAAAACGACTGTTTTTGTTTTTATTTTTATTTGAAAGTTACTTCTGACCCTGGAGACTCCTTCCATAAATGTTAACTAAACGTCTTCTCGAAGAAATGAATGAATACATTAACTAACAAGTGTACTTAAGGTGGTCGTTATTCAAGCATGAATTCACAAGGCTCACGTCGTAGTTAAGTTAAGTTCGAGATTAGTACATGCCTTAGTTCATATTTAAGCAAGTCTTAGTGCGTGATTAATCGTTATTGTACTGTTATTGTAAAATCTTACCCTACGTATGTAAAGGGCTACACAAAGCCTGAATGTCGTCAATGTTAGCATGACGTTAATTCCTCTAGCTGACCTTAACGCTGCTCTGTTTCCTTTGCCGAGCTGAACCGGGTTTAGCGAGTGTGTGAGTGAGAGTTCAGACTGCTGAGATTTAGGGCTGCGTTATACCGTTTCCTGTCGCCTCTGTCCCTCTTCCTGCACAAATGGAATCGCGGGAGCTCCCTGATCCGTGTGCCGCCTTAAAAGGGCTCCCTGACCTCACTCCTTCGGCTCTGTATTGGAGGAGACAGCGCTTCCATTCAAGGCCACGACATTCGTTTTTATATAGTAAGACTGTAATGGAGCAAAAAAAGAAGAAGCTGTGCTGTAAAAACACCGATCTGTGGCTTTAAGACTCCGATCCACCCGCATGCCACACACACTCGCACATAATTATTCCAGTGCAGCGCTGTCACCACTAATACGGCTGCTCTCGCACCGAAAATATCTCCGTCGTGTTTTGTTTCCCTCGAAATGCGCACCGCTTAAAGATCGCTTAAAATAAAAATCCTTTTCTGCGAGTCTAATTCCCTCATAAATATGTTTACGCATGCCAGTGATAATAGAGATAGTGTAAAAGGTACTTATCAGAGCAATTCTTCTTACTTCACTGCTTTTTAATGCGCTCGTAATGAGCTAACGAGTTACAGAGCCGTCGTTATCTGGACCTGCGTTTTCCCACTCTCTGTTATTACTAATGTCAACGGCGTGCGCCTGCTATGAGTTATGATGTGGCCTCTGTCACACTTAAAATGGTTTGTTTGTGCATGCAAGCGCCATGAGGCAATCACTGGCATCGGTTAAACGGGTTAACGTAGTCATGAAAGAGGGTCTAGCGCCGCTAGGATATTTCTCCGAGGAAAAGAAAAAGAAAAATGAAAGAAAAACGATCACGTGATCCAGGACGGTGATTAATTATAAGCTTGTATCATCTTTGAGAAAACTTGTCGAGCGGAGTCAAATTATACTACTGTATATGTACCATAGGATAGCACATTCGCCTCACACCTCCCGGGTCCGGGGTTCGATTCCCACCGTGGCCCTGTGTGTGTGTGTGTGTGTGGAGTTTGCATGTTCTCCCCGTGCTGCGGGGGTTTCCTCCGGGTACTCCGGTTTCCTCCCCCAGTGCAAACACATGCACGGTAGGCTGATTGGCGTGTCTAAAGTGTCCGTAGTGTATGAATGGGTGTGTGAGTGTGTGTGTGATTGTGCCCTGCAATGGATTGGTACCCTGTCCAGGGTGTACCCCGCCTTGTCCCCGATACTTATCCCCTGGGATAGACTCCAGGTTTCCCCGTGACCCTGAAAAGGATAAAGCGGTATAGAAGATGGATGGATGGATGGATATATACCACAGTTGGTGTTGAATTCTCTAATCTGATCAACCTGAGGGTGTTGATTAGTTTTCTAGAACAGCATGTGTTGAGTGTTTCTGTAACATGACGAGCTGCGTTCTTGTTGTTGTTGTTGTTGTTTGTTTGTTTGTTTTATTCACTTCAAGACAGCGAAAAAGAGCATCCGGTGAATGAATAGCTTTATTTATAGCTGCTATAACGTAAGCAACGACGTGAATGAACTTGTCTCGCCGATGTTCTACAATGTAACTATAAACGGATAAAAAGTAGGAACGCCATGTCATTCTTTAATAAATCTTTGTTTGTTTGGGTTTTTTTTTTTTAATGCAATCGCTCGCAAGTCGCTGTGGTATAAGAGAAATTGAACACAGCAGGACATGCTGTTATAGGAAAATAATCAACGTCAAAGGGGGTATAAGTAACTCATCACACCACCCCGTTATTGATTATTTTCCGTAAATGGAGAACCTGCTGTTGTTATGAAGCATATATTATATTATATTATATATATTATATATCTACACTGTTCGAAAGTCGTATATTAGGTCATAAAATAAGTTATCTGAGGAATCTAGTGCTGTTTAAAAGCTACATTTAGGAATTTCATTCATTCGTTCATCCCTTCATTCACTTTCTTTCTCTCCCTCGTCTCTTTTCTCCGCTTCCTTCTCACACACACCTCGAACATGCTTTCCTTTTTTTCTTTTTTTTTTTTCCATGCCCTGGGAAAACAGGGGGCATTTTTCGAGCAAATTATATGGGTGCATTCCACCTCATATATATGTCACACATTTCATCAGGAGAAGCCAAGGTGGCTAAGGAGGAATGATGTTCAGCTGGAGCTCGCCTCAGCCGCCAGCCCATTCATCCCCGAACTCATGGCTCGTACACATCAAACAGGCCTGAGTACTGATTTAGGATCACCTCCAGTCTCTCTCTAATCTCATTCATTATGAGTTGAAAGGCCAAAACCGACCCTAACTCAGCACGCTGGCTCGGGAATACCTGATACCCATCAGCCCGGCTCTGCGCTAACACACACACACACACACACACACACGCACAGTGATAGTTCCGCACTAATGGCAATACAAGCTCCTGTGTTATTTCGATGCAATTCATCCGAAACATTCATCTTAGCTGGACTCGATGCAAACTCAGATTTGATTTATCATTCCGAGCCTTGTGGTTTCAGACTAGCCGAGCCGTGGTTGCGCGAGAAAGACATATTTCTGCACAGGGGAAAGAGGGTTTATTAGTCAACGAAACCTCAGAGTTCCAGCTGTTTCCGCGCTCGAAGAAAAAAGACGTGGTATTACTCATATCCACCTTTCAGAGGAGAGAGAGAGTGAAGGAAACAATGCCAGCGAGGGAGGAAAAGGGAGCTGGAGAGATTGATTTGTTTTAGCGTGAAGCAGGCAGCCATGTCAGTGTCCATGCCTGAATCATGAAGGAAGAGGTTATTTGAGTAACAGCATCAATTTTTCAGGCAATATTTCAGCTTTTCTCCACTAACTACTCCATTTTTATCCTGTCTCTTTGGCTTCCTCAGTTTTCTCAGCACCGAACCACATCACACAGGGGATAAACGGGAGGCAAACTAACCCCCGTAGTTTTCCTAACACAGTCAAAGTGCTGCATTTAGATCCAACGCTTCGCCTGCTATCGTTACATAAATACGGTCTGTAACAACAGATAACGTGTAGGCCAGTGCTACAGGCTCACAGGATTTCCACGGGTACACAGCTGTACCTCATAGATTTTATTCCTGTTCCTATTGACACGATGGGAAAGTGTGAGTCAAAGTGTGATATCGTACTCCGTTCCTGTCAGTATTCAGTGCGGAGTCACTCAGCCCTTTGTTTAGGGAATGCACTTTTAAAACGGACCAACCGGGTTACATCATCTTTTCTTTATTTTTTCTTTTTACGTCACTAAAAAAAAACAAAAAACAAATCCAATCCGTAACATAAAATGTCATTGTTTATTGTTTTTAAATCTCACGATAACGATATTTTGGCAAAAAAAATGTCATTTTCACATTGTATCGCTAATCGATCTTTGTGCCCGATGTTTGCCTTTTTAACTTTGCATTATATCTAGTATGTACGCCAAATGGCCAAAAGCTTGACCTTCACACTGTATGTGGTTCTTCTCCAATCTGTTGCCATAAAGTTGGACGAACAAAGCTGTATAGAATATTTGAATGCTGTAGCATTATATACAGTATATATCATTTCTCTTCACTGGAACACTGTTCCAGCATGACAATGTACATAAAGCGAGCTCCATGAAGACATGACGTGCCATGGTTGGAGTGGAAGAGCACGTGCGTCCTGCACAAGAACGCTGACCTCAACCCTACTGAACACGTTTGGGATGAACCAGAACGTGGAGCGCACCCCAGACGTCCTCAACATTCCAACATCAGTACCTGACCTCACTAATGGTCTTGTAGCGGAATGAACACAAAGCCCCACAGCGACGCGCCAAAATTTACATGAAATCCTTCCAACAAGATCACCGTAGACTGGCTCCATGGTGTGTGTGATGGTCAGGTGTCCACAAACTTTTGGCCGTATAGTGTAATGAAGAAGTAATGGAAGTCTGTCTCATCTCAAATCTCTAAACAACATTCGGTTCATCAGTGATGTGCTGATGGGGTTTAGGGCACTGTGTGACTTTCTGAAATCGATAAACAAAACTTTACCATGTAGCCGAACACCGGAATGTTACGGAGGTGGCCATCTTGGACAACTGAAATCTATCTATCCATCCATCCATCCATCTATCCATCCATTTTCCACACCGCTTATCCTACACAGGGTCGCAGGGAGCCTGGAGTCTATCCTCGGGAACTTGGGGCACAAGGCATGAGAGACCTTGGACAGGGTGCCAATCGATCGCAGGGCACAATCACACACACATTCACATTTGGAAAAGGAAATCCGCCTACAACGCATGTCTTTGGACTGGAGGAGGAAACCAGAGTACCTCGAGGAAACCCCCGTCGCATGGGGAGAACATGCAAACCCCCAATTCTGGAGGTGCGAGGCAAACCCTTTGACAACTGAAATATTACATTTTTACTTAGCGTTTAGAGTTTATGATGCTGTCATTTTACACTGAAATGGTATTTGGAATTCATTCATCTTTAGTAAGCATTGTATCCTGGTCAGGGTGGCACTGGATCCGGAATATATCCCTTGGGAATACTGGGTAATAGGTGGGAATACACCCTGGATAAGATGCCAGTCTCTATATAATGTAGCCAATTAACCTGAGGTCAGGATCGAACCAGGAACCCTGGAGCTGTGAGGTGGCAATGAGATGAGGTGAACATTTAAGAAGCATTTTATTGAACTCCATTAACGTCCATTAGGGCTAGTTCTCTCTACAGTGTAATGTAATGGCTTTTATTAAGCAACGTTCCAAAATCTATGTGCATATAAAGACAGTAGCTCCCACCTGCTCGGAATAGATACTAGCGGAATATCACCTGCTCGCCAGGTGACGCCGAGAGCCAGAAAGACAGAAACGTGATCGTGGACGTTTGCA
>CM022755.1:35678753-35698753 GCA_012411365.1 Ameiurus melas
TTTGCACTTAATTATTTACTTACTTCCTTATTAAATGGTTTCTTATGATGAATCTAATTTCAGTTTACTTTTGTATTTTCCCCCCTTCCTATTGTTCTTCTTCTTCTTTGTCATTGTCTTCTAGTAAGAGCGGTAATGATGACGTAATTATTCATTTGTTTGTTTCTTTGTTTATTATTTAATTGTTCATTATTCAGTCGCAGTAGTTATTTATTTACTGCTTACTTAGTTACGTGCGTACTTATTTACTCTTGTACTTACGTATGTACATATTTACTTACTTACTTAGTTATTTACTTACTTACTTATGGACGTGCATATTTTTTTTATTTAATTATTTATGTACTTATTTACTTGCTTACTAATTTACTCATTGAATGGTTTCTTATGATTAATCTATTTTCAGTTTAGTTTAGTATTTTTTCCTTCCTTCCTTCCTTCCTTCCTTCTTTTTCTGTGTTGTTGTCTTCTAGTAAAAGTAACATGGTAATTATGTAATTAATTATTCATTTGTTTGTTTGTTTGTTTATTATTTAGTAGCAGTATTTATTCATTTACTTGCTTACTTGCTTACATATTTACTTACTCACTTACTTAGATACTTACGTACTTATATTTATTTACTGATGTATTTACGTACGTACAAATGACTTACTTTCTTCCTCACCTGCTTACTTACTTAATTAACTGTTTACTTTCTTACATACTTATATACGTACATATTTGTTTTTACTTATTTACTCACTTACTTAGATATTTATTTACTCACTTTCTTACTTCATTATTTACTTACTTACGTACTTGCATGCATATTTATTTACTTTCTTACATACTTATGTACATGCATATTTATTCTCTTAATTACTTATTTGCTTATTAAACAGTTTCTTATGATTTAGTTCATTTCAGTCTACAGATTTTATTCCCCATCGCCGGCATATTTACTGACAGTACAATAAACTAACCAGACAAACGTTATGCATTTTTTTTTAAACAATACTGCTTTATTCATTTTGAAGAAAAGAAACAAAACGAATATATACCAGATAAACACAGAGAGTATGATGAGAAGACAGTGTGGTGCAACCCGTTTTAAACGCACGTCCAAATAACTGCAGTATAAACGCTCATGTATACTGATTCTGCTGGGAACTGAGTGAGTGAGTGAGTGAGTGAATAAAAGCTCAGATTGTTGATGCTTCTGACCGGATAGTTAGGGCTCTCTGAGGTACAGGTTCAAAGAGAACTAAGACGTCTGTCTCTACACGTTGCTCTATGGCGCCTCTCTCTGGGCACCAGAACCCGTCAGAGCCACAGAGTCGAGGAGGAGGAATGCTGAGAACAGTCATTAGGATGTGATGTTTTGTGGAGAAGAGGGGCCCCACGGTCCAGGCGAGAGTCTGACACCGGCTTACGCCGCTATCTCTGTTTGGGTTTTCTCACGTTATGTCATAGAGCCTCACACACAGGCGCTCAGATCGCAGAAACCGTTAGTGGATTTCTATCAAGTCTGTAATTCAGATATGTGAATTGAAATTCAGATATGTGTACCAAAAGCAAATAAGTTACATCTGTCTTGTAATACCGGTGTAACAAATGTAGCAAAGTATGAATAAAACATATTGGGGGGAAAAAAACAAGGAACAGTACACTATGGTCCTTTAAACAAACAAACAAACAAACAAACAAATCAATAAATAACTTCAGATATGTGTAAAAAAAAAAAAAAAAAAAAACTTTAATAAAGGTTACATCTGTCTTGTAATACCAGTGTAACAAATGTAAGAAAGTATTTAATAAAAAATATTGAAAATAAAATGAGTATACTGGGGTCCTACAAACAAACAAACAAACAAACAGATAAACAAGTTCATATTTGTGTCGAAATATTTACTGTCCTGTTAACCCTGTCCTGTTACACCAAAGTAGTAAAAGCTGCAAAGTGTAAATAAAAAATTATTGAGAAAAAGTAAAGGTACACTAGGCCCTACATACAAACAAACAAACAAACAAACAAACAAACAAACAAACAAGTTCACAGGCATGTAAAAAAAAAAAACTGTAAAAAAATGTAAAACGTATTGAGTTTTTACAGAAAATACACAAAAACATTACTCTTATAAATACTCAAGCAAACACACAAGCAAATGAATGAATGAATATATAAATAAATAAATAAATAAATGTGCACTCTTTAATTCCGAAATGTGTCTAAAGAGCTCTCTCTCGTGTAATAAGAATCTTAAAAACCGTCTCAATGTATGAATAGAATAAATGTAAAAGCACACAATTGCCCAACAGACAAACAAACAAACAAACAAACAAAATAACTAAATACATTGTTCTAAAACCCACACCTTTCACTGAAATGTTAAAGGGAATCGTGAATGAATCCCATTAGACTTATTATACAGTTATAAGCGTTTTATTACTAATTATTTTCCTCTGCTTTGAACAAACACAGCAGTCAGTCTTATAAAACAGACTAGCGCCTGAGTTGTGAAATGGTGCCGATTATTATTAAAACAAAAGCATCTCTAAAGGTTGTGTGTTCGTGGTCATCCCGCTGTAGTTTACCCCCCCCCCCTTTTTTTTTTCTCCCCCCCCCCCCCCCCCCCCCCCCCTTTTCCCTCATTAGCACATAGCGGTAGCACCCCCGGGAACTTTGTAAATCGGCGCTTGTGCAGTGATGGCTGAAGCCTTCGGCGCTCAGCGAGCCCCTTTAACGGAGTGCGTCCTGAATTTATGGTGTGATGCGAATTATGGCGAGGCCAAGTGAGCTTGGTTTTAGGGGTCAGAGTAGCCAGGTCAGATAAGCCATGGCATTTTGCAGGGCACTGTCCCCCTCCCTCCGTCCTCGCTGGATCTCCAGCACCATATACGGCTCTTTGAAGTGTATGTGATTTAAGGTTATGACTAGGCTCCTCTGCCCAAGTCTCATTGATCTCGGAGTGTATCGGAGGCCGTGACTCAGCCTCGCTTTGTTGTGCGGCACCTGATCCGCTCTCGAGCACTCCGCGAACGATCGGCGGGTCCATCTGGACTTTTCTTATAGGAGCCCAGGGAATGAAATAGTGAGTGAGGGCTGAGAGACACTTGCTTTCGCGTCGCAGGAATGTTGCAGCTCACATAACAAGGACGGACTCTTTGTATGTGAATCGCATGGCTACAGCGGCGTTGCAAGTCCGACGATAGAAGAAGACGAGAGACGTAACCTCAGACACACGTCGGCTCGGCGTATTAGTCTGGGAGCGAGCCTGAATAAGCGGCAAGTGTGAGCAGTGGGAAGAGAAGAATGTCTGGAGCAGTTTCTCCTGTCTCAAACACACCGCAGAGCCTTTTTGAAGGTTAACAAGCAGAAGATTTACAGCTCCCAAATGTTGCACGCTTTATTTGGTTTCAATGCTGCAGGAAGCAGCTGCCATCTACTGTATGTACACAGCTGAGGTTGTATCAGACACGCCGAGGAGGCCATCCAGGACAGTTCACTGCAATTTATGTTCTTTGGCACGAAACTGAACCACACTGGCAGGCAGCGTCCCGTCTCCTGCGCTTCTCTTAACGTCTTTTTCACGAAACAGTGCTATAAATACTCCATGGTCATCACACAGCAGACCCAGAAAGTGACATCACTACGTTAGCTACCTAACGCTACTTCGCTTAAGACCGATGTTACGGTTCCTTTATTATGTTATGTCTTTCATTATGTCGAACACAGCTGCAAATCACAGGTTTATATTAATGCGCTTGCTCTATTGCATTACCGTCGCTATAGCGACAGGCCGTTCACAGGGACTAGGACGGCAGATGCGTCACATGATCCGCGTCTAATAGTACGTGGATTTAAAAATAAATCGATAAATCAATAAAAGAGAAGAAGAATCGTTGACATGATGACGTTTTCTGTAAGGAGTTGTTTATTCAACATTTATGGAAGGAGTCTCCAGTGTCAGAGTTGAAGCTCCGTCGGTATTGATTACGTTGCTCCAAACACTGCTGGGTTTTTTTTGTTTGTTTGTTTTTGTTTTTTTGGAAAATAATCAACTCCAGATTGGTTACTGAGTCTCCGCTTCATCACACCACCCCGTCGCTGATTAATTTCCTGGAACAGCTTAACACGGAGTGTTTATTCCTTACATGGCACGTGTATGTCTTTCTGAACATCTTAGCCACTTTTATATGATATAAATCATGCACTGAGGACATCTCCTGCCTTGTTTCGTTTCTTACAGCCCAATCGTTACAACCCGAGATATCGAAACGATACGGAGGGTCTTTTAAGGTTTTGTCCCGAATGCTCGAAGCAGTTTAGAACAGCTGCATTTCCCAGCTCCAACTTTTTTCCCCCCAGTGTTTTATTACAGGGATTTGCCATTTTGTTGCTCTGCGATCCCTGACTGTGACTTTCAAAGCAGACCTTGACTAGAAAGCAAAAAAAAAAAAAAAAAAAGCACAAAAGGACAATCTTACAGCTCGGGAAGTAATTATTACTTATGGTTTTAACTCCGTGTGTCAGATGCCTCGCTCTCTGAAGGAACGATTCGTCAGTGAAATAATCGAATTACGGAAAAAGTCCTCCTAAGCCCCCGTCGAACTCCGAAATAGTTTGCCCTTTCACAGGCTGTTCGAGCCGCTGAGACGTCGCTGTTAATACCAACGATTGCAATTGTGCGAAAACACAAGCTGTCCATGGCGACGTCTCAGAGGAGAGAAATACAGAAATAGGACGTGAAGGGATACTTACTGAATTGTGTTTTCTCAGGAAGTCTCACCACAGTGCTGACCTGACGACCTGGATGTCATTCCCGTCGTTCAGAGTACTCATCGTAAAATTTACAATCGTGCATTTCCATGATGCTGAACACCCAAAACATCCCGTAAAAAGTCATTTCATCACACCAGCAGTGGCCCTTTCTACAGCGTATATACCACTACACACGAACGCTTCGATAAAACCTCGGAATAGCTGTGGGAAGTTTCCGTGATTTGACAGAACGGTTGTACTCGGCTAATGTACAATAACAAACAACCCGCATTACACCACAGCAAGTCTGATTGGTCGGGAGCCGTGGATGAATTTTCTATACGGTGGCTCAGACGAGTCACGGGTTTATAATAACGCGCTCGCTGTAATATGTTATACGTGACCGGTTTCTATAGCAACAGCTCATTCTCAGCGAAATAACCTAGTGCTAATGATGAACGGATTCAAAACATGTTGTTTGCGTCGATTGATATCCGGATGCTTTCTGTCATGAGGCGTTTATTCAGGATTGACGGAAGGAGTCTCCAGTGTCAGTACTTTGCAACAGTCGGATGTTTTCCGACATTTTCTCAGTAACGAGCTGCACGACTGCACTTTTTAGGTTAATTTTTGTCTTATTATCGTCGAGAGAGAGAGAGAGAGAGAGAGAATAAAGAGAGACCGATGAAAGAAGAACGGTTTATAGGTCCTATAAGATCAGTGAGAACAGGAACTAACTTGTTTCACGGAAGTTCAAGACGATTAAATGTAAAGAATGATCTGTCGTTCTTTAATACATTTTTTAAAGAATGTCATTGATGGCAAATTCCTGTGGTATAAGAGGAGTAAAACACGTCAGGAAGTGCTCTTATTGGAAAATAATCCGCTTCCGGGAGATAAAGAGAAGTTGTTTTAGTATATACTGTATGTGCAGTTGAGGTCGTAAGTAAGAGGGGTCATAAAAATTGCATTTTGAACTCGATGATCGGAGTAAATCATTATTTACATATGTACATATCTTATATAGCTTCTAAAGGGCAGTTCTAAATAACAATATACACCGATCATCCTGTTCAAAAGTTTACACCCCCTCCCCCTGGCTCGTAATGTATCGTGTTGCCTTCTCGAGCATCAGTGAACGTTTGCACCTTGTGGAGTAGTCGTACGAGGAGTATATATATATATATATATATATATATATATATATATATATATATATATATATATATATATATATATAATTTTACAGATTCTGCAAGGTGTATTTTAAATTATGACCACAACTGTACATAGCTTAAGGTTTTGTTCCTCTACCTATACACATTAAAGGGCTGACACATGATGTATTCCTCTTATTGTAACTTGCTATACCTGGCATTTATTTACAACCTCGAATACCAGTGTATAAATCCATCATAAATTTAAGACGTTATAGCCTAGAGTTGCATCACTTCCTGAACTACAGCTGTTGTGTAGACAAGGTTTTATTTCTTTCTTTCGTTCTTCCTCTCTTGTTGCTCACAGCAGGAGATCAATGCCCATGATGCTCTTTAAGATTCACCAAATTGAATGTGATTTATACTTCCAGGGGAAAATTGTCAGTTTTTGCAATTTCCACCCAGATGATCTTATGAGAGGGGAATGGTGGACTCCAAAGGGCCCTTTGGAAGACAAGTTGCTGTTTCAGCTCAGACAATGGGAGCACTGTACTGCAGCTCTGCTTATTGGCTCTGATCGCTTTTAAATGTATTACAGAACCAATACATTTCTCCATACATGGCTCTCCTGCTCATGTAGCAACCTTACTCAGGACGTCAGCCAAGAGAGGAGGAGGACTGCGCACAAATGAGTGTAAGGGATATTATGTACGCCGTTTTTTGAGCCGTGCTAGTTTACTGATTTGGGGCGTAAACATTTTTTAATACTCATTTAGGCGTCAGGTTATCTTCCATATCCAACAACGTGGCGCCTATCGTGATTTGATTGCAGACACTGACCCTGAGCACATTCCAGAGCTGTGCGTTGTGGTCTCTAGAGCATTCTTGGATGGTTGTGTTTGTACTTTTTTTTTTTTTTTGATGTTTGGAGATTCTCTCTCTCTCTCTCTCTCTCTCTCTCTCTCTCTCTCTCTCTCTCTCTCTAGAGCAGGTCTCTCTCCTTGACTGTGGCAGTCACCAATCATTGGTCTGGCTGCGGTCGAAAATGGAAAGGGCTTGAGCCAGATTGCAGCTTAAATGTGAGGAGGTAATTACACCTAAAGAGGAGCTAATTTCACTCGAGCCGGGCTCCTGTTGTTTTTAGTCCTTCTGGAAAATGTGGATTTTCCGATGATGGGCCATTTAAAGGTGTCACTCTGGAGCCACGGTGAATTAGAGGCAGGCACTACACAGTCTAAACAAGCAATCTTCTCTATTATCAACAGGCCGACAGGATAATAGAGTACAACTGGTCATGTGACCAGGAGCACAGTGACAAAAGACCGACATCTATCATTTAAGGGTCTGAGAGGTTCATATCAGTATTTCTGCCATTAGAACCTCGCGGGAATATCTCCCAGCATGATACCCAGGCTTTAGCAAGTCTATGAATTTGTACTTTCTTTGTAAGTTCTTCCTGACTATATTCTTTCCAGAAGAATGAAGAAACGTATAACCCTTACCATGACCTTAAACCAAAACATGTTAAGCGCTTACAAAAAAAAAAAAAAAATGCAGCATCAAAATTCCGGGAAAGAAAAGAAACGAAAAAAAAAAAACACCCCAAAACTTGCCATAAAAGTTCAAGAGGTTATAAAGGTAAATGATTTCATCTGCCAGGCTCGAGCTACACCAGCAGACCTGGACCGATGGCGGCCCAATGAGCCAGTCCGTTTTCCTCTGGAGGTGGAAACAGGCTAGTTAGAGGCGCGTAATCTCCAGAGACGCCTCGGGCTCGGACAATCCCCCACCCCCCACCCAAACCCCACACTCCGCCCGCGGCTTTTAAGTGGAACCTTCTGAGCGGATCGCTGGATAGCAGGCAGCTGGAGTTTGTCATGCGTGACCAGGGACATTCTTGTTAGTGTAGTGTAACCTTTTCTTCACTAACACAGATAACACTGGCACCCTGGCTGGGCTCTAATCTCTACGCAGTGCCCGGCACGGGGGAGGGAGAATTATTCTAAACAGTGCGCTCGCAGTGGCTGGGGACCCCGGCTCCAGTGACCTCACCGTGCTGGAAACACACAGTCAGGGTGATTATTTATTGCTTATCAGGCTGGAGATCCTGAGTCTTCAGTCCCAACATGGGGGCGCTGCTCTCTGAAGCTGCAACAATGCTTTTATTGGGGTTTGCCCACAGCTGTCTTCAAATAGTAGTACCGGACTTGTTTTCATCCTGGACCTCACTGATAAGAGGCCAGCTTTAGTTTTGTGTGACCATTTCCAACATTATTTCTTTCAACCTGCGTTAAATGTAAAAAGGTTTTCACACAAGAGCTCACCGAGAAAGAAAAAAAATAATAAAAGTAGGGTTTTATTTGGAAGGAGTTGAATAAATTAGAAAAATTTCCCTTCCCATAAATTTACAGCGATCTCCTTTATGGATGGAGAAGTTGTGTCCGCTATAGAGCTTTAATCTCTTTCCTCCATTATGTACGATGTGGCAAGCGATCAAAGCTCCATCCTTCGTCCGATTGACATTCAATCTGGCCTCAATAGCCTTGATAGGCATCCACTGTGGGCGGAGTGGGGCTAGACTGCATACGTTTGAAAGCATTGGGGATGAGGGAGTGTGAGGGGCTCGAGAGTGAGAGAAAGAGAGAAAGGGAGAGCGTTCACATGTGTAGTCCAGATGCCCAAAAGCGGAGGGGGGCTTGAGCCTGGCTAGCGCTGACAGTAATACAGGGACAGCGGGTGTCACGCTGCTAGAGGCCTACACCTCATCACCCCGCCGACTAATTGATTTCCAAATGAGCCGCGGTATTTCTGCACAGTAATCTTGAAAGGCAGCCGTAAAAACGTCGGGGGATACAGGGTGTTCTGAGCTTTTATCCCAAAACTTAAAACCTCTCTCTCTCTCTCTCTCTCTCTCTCTGTGTCGCACCCCCTCTCTTCATCTCTTGCAGCACATACCTTCACTTTCTTCCTCGTTCAGTCTCCCTCACTTCTTTTTTTTTTTTTATCCTTGTAATTTTTCCATCTTCTCTCACTATTTCTAGTTCAAAGCCCGCACACCTGAACTTTTTTTTTTTTTTGCTTGAAACTTTTTTATTTCTCCCCCACCTTCTCACCCTCCGCAGAAACGAAAAAGCCAATGAGCAAATCTCAAATCGGAACCATATTGGTTTTCAGCGTAGTCCTTCAAACACACAGTGGTGGTGAGTATGTGCGTGTGTGTGAGAGAGAGAGAGAGAGAAACAGACAGACAGGGAAAGAGAGAGAAAGGGCGCGAGAGAGAGAGAGGCAGACAGGCGGTCAGAGAGAGAGAGACAAACAGACAGTCAGAGAGAGAGAGACAGACAGTGAGAGAGACAGACAGACAGACAGACAGAGAGAGAGAGAGAGACAGACAGTCAGAGAGAGACAGACAGAATAGACAGTCAGAGAAAGAGAGAGACAGAGAGAGAGAGAGTGAGAGAAAGAGACAGAGAGAGACAGAGAGAGACAGAGAGAGAGATAGAGAGAACAGACCGAGAAAGAGACTTGAGAGTGTGAGTGAGAGAGAGAGAGAACGAGAGACAGAGAGAGAGAGAGAGAGTGAGAAACAGAGACAGAGAGAGAGAGTGAGAGACAGAGAGAGAGAGACAGAAGAGAGAGAGACAGAGACAGAGAGAGAGAGAGACAGAGAGAGAGAGAGAGAGAGTGAGAGAGACAGAGAGAGAGAGAGAGTGAGAAACAGAGACAGAGAGAGAGAGAGTGAGAAACAGAGACAGAGAGAGAGAGTGAGAGACAGAGACAGAGAGAGTGAGAGACAGAGACAGAGAGAGAGTGTGAGAGAGAGAGATGAGAGAGACAGACAGACAGACAGAGAGACAGAGAGAGTGAGAGAGAGAGTGAGAGAGAGACAGAGATAGAGAGATAGAGAGAGAGAGACAGAGAGAGACAGAGAGAGAGAGAGAGAGAGAGAGAAAGAGAGAGACTTTGACTTTAGAGAGAGAGAGAGAGACAGAGAGAGAGAGACTGAGAGAGAGAGAGATAGATAGAGAGAGAGAGAGATTGAGAGAGAGAGATAGATAGACAGAGTGAGAGTGAGAGAGACTGAGAGAGAGAGACTGAGAGAGAGATAGATAGATAGAGAGAGAGATAGAGAGAGAGAGAGAGAGAGAAAAAGCGAGAGAGAGAGAGAGAGAGAGAGATGTAAATGTATAACGGGATCTGTTCCGTATTTGTCTTTTCATTAGGGGAATGATTGTGGCGTTGGTGTTGTGTATTAAAGTCCTCGTGGCTCACTAGTGCACTAACCAACATCCTGATATTAAAGCGTTCTCACAATAATACTCAGATTTCAGACTGGAACACAAACATCCGCCAAACACACAGTTGCCATTTTATTAGGTAACAATTCACATCCAGTAAAAAACAAAACAACAAAACACATAACAGACCCAGACTGGACCACAGATCTACACAGACCTCAAAAAAAAAAAAAAAATCGGAAAATGAGAAGGAACATTTTTCTCTGTTTCATTTTTCACTTAAAGACATTCTGAAGTGAATATTTTAATGAAGGTAAAAAATAAATAAATAAATATCAATAGCATATCAATCATATCTACGGTGTATGACGCATCTGTAACGTGTTTCCTTGTCCTGATTATTCTGGAATATTCTGAAACACCAAATTCATTAAACTGAACAAATACTGTTGATATTATTGTCAAATATCCTGACTGGATCACGGATCTACACAGAAATAAAGAACATTATCGGAATAAAAGAAGCATTTCTTTCCTCCGTATGTGTGGGGTTTTTTTTGTTTGTTTGTTTGTTGTTTTTTTCACGTTTGTGACATTTTTAAAGTTTTTTTTTTTTTGTTAGGGACAAAACCAGAAAGCCTTCTTTGGTGACTTTGAACTCGGAAATATTATCGTGATCGTCTTCTTCAGAGCTATTTTTAGTCTACGAGCAATCATCCACTACACTTGAGCTGTACACATTGTTCAGCAGCGTGCTGGTCTCTGTTCTCTGTATGAAGTGAGTTTTTCTAGAAGGTTAACGCAGGGCACGAGCATAACACCTGGGGCAACTTAAAGCCAGCATGCCATGATGACTGGCACGCTGCCTCACGGCCTATTAGTGCCATCTGTGTGTAAATATTTCCCTAGTTACCCCTCGGGCAGATGCGTGGATTATTTCCATATTTATATTATCATCGAAACAGTTAGTAAATACAAAACGTGAATGGAACACACGGAGTCAGATATGTGCGCTGCTAATTGCTCAAACGTACACAGGCGTACGTGGACAGGCTCCTGTTCGTCCTTTAACAAAAACATACGGTATTCAGGTCATGAAATGTGTGGTGTCGTCTCTGTAGGAGTTGAAGAGCTCCACGAGGTGTCTGAGGTGAAGGAGGTCAAACGTGTCGATAGTTATAGCGGCGAAGATACCGTAGACATCTTGGATAAAGTGTCCTGCTACTGAACAACGAGAAACCCCGACGCTATTAATGAGCATCACATCTAATGATTGACAATATTAACATGAAGGAAATGCCCCGAACATCCTGCTCCACTGTAAACCTCGTGTACTACACCGTGAATGTGTCACCTCGACGATTATTAGTGTTTATTAGTCACGTGGTACTGATGCTGATCAAATGTGAAACGTCTACATGGTCAAACACAAAGGCAGAATATTGCAGTTTCACCGATGTTTAGAGACAATGAATACACCGAGTAATAACATCAAACACAAATAAATAACAACAACAACAACAACAACAACAACAACAACAATTATTATTATTATGATGATGATGATGATTATTATTATTATTATTATTATTGATGTTGTTGTTAGTAGTAGTAGTAGTAGTAGTGGTAGTAATATTATTATTATTATTATTATTATTATTATTATTATTATTATTATTATTATTATTATAGTAATCATAATAATAATCTTTTTCTGTTGTCTAATATATTGATCTATTTCTATTTAACAATATTTGCCGAGCAGTTGCTATGGTGAAGTACTCTCTAATGAGAAATTTGTAATGAGTCTCCAGTGTTAGCACGCTAAGGTTGTCACGGTGATGGTAGTCTTTGTGTCATTGTTATTATTATTATTATTATTATTATTATTATTATTATTATTATTATTATTATTGATGTTGTTGTTGTTGTTGTTGTTAGTAGTAGTACTAGTAGTAGTAGTGGTAGTAATATTATTATTATCATTATTATTATTATTATTATTATTATTATTATTGATGTTGTTGTTAGTAGTAGTAGTAGTAGTAGTAATATTATTATTATCCTTACGATTATTATTATTATTATTATTATTGATGTTGTTGTTGTTGTTAGTAGTAGTAGTAATAGTAGTAGTAATAGTATTATTATCCTTATTATTATTATTATTATTATTATTATTATTATTATTATTGATGTTGTTGTTGTTAGTAGTAGTATTAGTAGTAAAATTATTATTATAATTATTATTGTCATTATTATTATTATTATTATTATTAGTAGTAGTAGTAGTAGTAGTAGTAGTAGTAGTAATATTCTTATTATTATTATTATTGTTGTTGTTGTTGTTGTTGTTGTTGTTAGTAGTAGTAGAAGTAGTAGTAGTAATATTCTTATTATCCTTATTATTATTATTATTATTATTATTATTATTAGTAGTAGTAGTAGTAGTAGTAGTAGTAGTAGTAGTAGTAATATTCTTCTTCTTCTTATTGTTGTTGTTGTTTTTGTTGTTGTTGTTGTGTTGTTGTTGTTGTTGTTGTTAGCAGTAGTGGTAGTAGTAGTATTAGTAGTATGGATGTGACTGCCAATTAATTTCGGCCCATAATTAATTTCACTACACTATATTGGTGTATGGGGGAGGAATTGAATACCTTTGTAACAGAAACAGAATATAAAATATAACGTAATAAATTAATTCATAAACATACAAACAAACAAACAAACAAATAAATAAGTTAATAAGGAATTCTTGTTTGTTTTCTAGTACTAGTGTGCAATGTGAACAAGTATTTTAGACACAAATTTGTCCAAACAGATTCACCTTCAGTTTGATCTTCATGAATAAGAAAATGAAATCATATTTATCTATATGGTTCAGAGAGAGAGAGAGAGAGAGAGAGAGAGAGAGAGAGAGAGAGAGAGTGTGTGTGTGTGTGTGTGTGTTTCTCTGTTGTGACAGCAAGTACACAGTCCAGACCAAATTTGCAGCTCAACCAGCATTTCACTTCCACCGACACTCCATCTCACAACACACACACACACACACACAAAAAAACACTGAGGATGACGAAGAAATCACCATTGAATTCAGTCGTCGGTTCACTCTGTCAAACTTTACACAAACAAAAACGTCATTAAAGTATGAAACGTTGTCATGGTGACTGTTTCCCCACGAACTGATCTTTTAAAACTCTTACATGATTAAGTCACACTCAAGGATTTTTTACCAAAACTGAAACCTAAATCACCACTTCACTACTTTTCACTATTATAAAGCACGAACGGCGTTTCAGCAAAAGTGCCACGGGTTTTAATCTCCACAGTCGTCACTTCGAGAAACTGCGAGCTGGGAAACGGCACCGACGACCAGATGCCATGAAGAACCAATGCTAAGGTTTTGCAACAGCATTTAGTGCAAACAATGAAGTCAAAACAGCAACATCAATCTAAATGAAAGAAATGGATTGAGACTGAACTTCGGCGTCTCTGTATCGCATTACATTCGATCAGACGACACTGGTTTATGATGACAAATACATTTAGATCAACACATAAACAGTTACATCATTAACATCACGTCCAGGGAATTCCCCATAATCCGAGTAAACATTCGACGACTTCAAAATACTGTTATTGTGGTTTCAGCGGAGGAACAACTTTAGTAGGCTTTTCTTATTTTATCCCCCCCAAACGAGGATGTACGTTCATGTCGACCCTTTTATCAAACAGAGCTCTGTGGCTCCTTCTTATCTCCTCTGCACTGGCCCTATCATCACTTTTAGGAACTACAAGCTGAACTTTGACCCTCACTTCACATAGATATGAGTTAAGAGCCCCGGCTCCCTAAAACCATTGATAAATCCAGACCACTAAACCCGCATTCTCTCTCTTTCTCTCTCTCTCTCTCTCTCTCTCTCTCTCTCTCTTTCTTTTAAAACTTGGAACAACACGACCCATCTTCAGCTGCATCCACATATTGTTATAATAGTTAAATGAGGGGCTTGGAGGACTAAAAGCGAACAAATAAAATTGCTAAAAGAAACATTATGTCATAAATTTAATCATTCGCAGACAGGCCACATTGCACAATGTCAAGATGAACAAATAACAAAGTCTTCCATGACGGCGTGTCTGTTCAACATTACGATTATTCACCGCATATTCGATATATAACCACGTTATCGACCGGCTCCCCCTGTCCTGTTCCAAGAACAACCGTACGTACCAGCGTCAATTACAAACCCAAAATCCGGTTAACTCTTCTTCTTACGAAGCCGAAACAAAAGCCGATGGCTACGCAGAGCCACAACTGCGCTGCAGCTAAACCGATTAGCAAAGAGGCTTCTGGGTATCTGGTGTGTGTCAAGTGCATATGTGTGTGTGTGTGTGTGTGTGAAGATCATAGAACAAGGATCCAGAGAACAAGGGGCGAGGATGCACACACACTCTCTCCACTATAGTCCCCTGTTTGACTGTCTGCTTTTCGAAACTTCGACTGAAATCTGGTTAGGGATGGAGAGAGAGAGAGAGAGAGAGAGAGAAGGGGTAGAAAGAGAGAAAGAGAGAAAGAGCGTCGAGCAGCGGTTTGCTGATTTGATTTAGCAGGCAATCAGTCAGGCAGTTTCTCTGATTTATAACTTCCTGTTTCCCTTCTGCTCCTTACTCCTGCCCTCTCACATACTGTATAGTGATGGGGGGCACACACTGACCAAAACAGCCCCCAACACACACACACACACACACAGTCCTTATCAGCAGCCAGGGTCAGCGCTAACTGTATTTATTTAAACATGGAGCGTTGCTTCCCCAGAGCAATTAGGGAAATCCTCAATGGCCCTCTGGCCTGAGCGCTCCTCCGTCAAACGGGACAGAAAAAGACCCGAAGGCCGGCTTTCAGTCCTCTCTGTGCACGACAGTGTCATTTATTTCTAAACGGGCATAAAGAGCTCCTTTGAGCTCACTTGAGCGGTGCCACCAGCAGGGCGACGGCCAGAGATAAAAGCTGGCATGCGGCTAACCTTTTAGCGCTCGAGAGAGATGGCTCTGCTAATAATTTGTGACTAGCGTGGAGTCATGGAGATGGTCACAGTTGTGGTCAGTCTGTAATCTGCCATGTCTCTCTGTGTGTGTGTGTGTGTGTGTGTGTGTGTGTGTGTGTGTGTGTGTGTGTATGCCCACACACACAGTCACACAAAAGCGCCTTATGCGGTGAGATCGAGACGGTACAGAGCGGGGGATCGAGAGGGTGCAGAGGACACCGTGAAAGTGTGGAAGCGAGGGCACTCGGATGAAAGGGCTCCTGATTTGCTCCGTCGTGCTCCTGTAAACTCTTGTAGGACGCAGAAGGCAAATCTTATACACTCATTTCTGATCTGAAATCCGATGTGAACTATTTACAAACCGGACGATTTGCTCTCCACAAGACGCCTTTGGGGAGCGAAAATCGCTTTGACGGCCCGTGTGTGAAATGGCACAGCTGTTCTAAACTGGTCTAAGCGTTAGATTTCTGTTAGATGAACTGCGGTTCGATCTGTTTGCAAACTATATCAGCAGCAGCGCGTTTGATTGTGTTGTGTGGTGTGTAAAAACGCCACATCTGATCAGCAGCGTGAGACAGCCCAGCGCCGTCTGAAATACAGCAGGGTTTTTTCTTTTTTTTTAATTTCCTTTTTATTATTATTATTTTATTCCGGGAACGTGTCTGATGTTTGAACTTTGATCCGCATTTTCAAACGGATACATTATGAACCATTTGTGCGCCTGCGTGCGAACTTAAACCCAATCCATTCAATATAAATGCAGCTTCAGTTACGAATAATCGTAATCTATTTTTAAAAAAAAAATCTATTTTATATCTGACATGTGTCTGAGATCGGGTTAATATCTGTTTGCAAAAAAAAAAAAAAAAAGGGGGTTCGATTCCCGCCGGGGCCCTGTGTGTGTGGAGTTTGCATGTTCTCCCCGTGCTGCGGGGGTTTCCTCCGGGTACTCCGGTTTCCTCCCCCAGTCCAAACACATGCACGGTAGGATGATTGGCCTGTCCAAAGTGTCCGTATGCTCCCTGGGATAGGCTCCAGGTTCCTCGTGACCCTGAAAAGGATAAAGCGGTATAGAAGATGGATGGATGGACAAAATCCATGGTAGGTCTTATACATCATATAAATGAAAAAAATCAGTAATAAGTTAGAAGTTGCGTCTACTGTAACCCGCCGTCCCCTCAGTGAGGGTACAGAGGCAAAAATAAACTCCTAAGTAGGAAAAACCTACGTAAGGAAACCCGTCGTCCTCTGGTTTACAGTGAATAACAGGATTAGATTAGGAAGAGTACGAGTACGATTTATAAAGGGACTCACATGGAATAATCATCCCTGATATATCGCATGGACCGGAAAATGCTGTGTGATATAAATAGGATGACATATAGATGTACGTATGTGGGGAAAAAAATGCTGAATTTAAGGTGTGTTCATGTGTAAAAATACGCGACCATTTGCAGTACAGCGTACATCTAATCATGTACGTCCACCTCGAATCCATGAAATTGAATAAACGTCATGTTCAGTGCTTTCAGCGTCGAAACCCTCAGGGCTTCGTCTCTGATAAGTCGTTCAGATCGTCCTTCTGTGCCTCACGGCTGACCGGGTCTGGTCCCGGGTCTGGCCTTGCATTGCCCAGCTGGCCCTCACGGCCACTAGAGGCCCTGATTTAGAGAGCGTGACATCAGTGCTGCGGTGGCGTAAAGGTCTAATCACGTTAGCGTTCAGCACCAGACGCCCTCTCCGCTCCGTAATCAAAGAGCAGGGCTCCACTACAGATCCACATCAGACTCGCTGACTTATCAGACGACCCTTATCTCAGCACTCTACCTATGCGGGGTGGACCGAACGCGGCCTGGACTCTGTCACTGCGAGACGAGCGTCGCCTGCTCTGGTCTGCTCTGTTCAGGACGTGCCGTTTTGTGCTGGTAATGGTAAAAGGAAGCGAAACGTTGCATTTTATTTCCCTAACAAGTACGTCAGTCGTATTAAAGTGAGAGCGGTGCGGAAAACTGCTGGGGTTTTAACTGAAGATGAAAGTTATACACTGTTTTAAAAGAGTGCCCGAGTCGAACATTTATGAACACTTGAAAACGTGACGCATTCTGATAAGGATATACGATGATATCTAGTAAGTGAAGTAAACTTTTAAAAGTCGGATCAAAATCAAAATAACTCATTTTACATTCGGTGTTTACGTTAAATGCTTTTTTTTTTCTTCTTTCTCTTTGTTTAAATTCTTTTTTTAACCAAAATATTTAAAGGAGCGAATCTGAATAGATTACAAACTCTGTCGACAATTTTACGTAGCGCTCCGCCCACAGGAACATGTTCAGACCTCTGCTAAAACTTCCGGTACATTTTTTACATTTACAAAGTAAACAACGTACTCGTCAATAAAATCTGAGAGATCTAGTTAGAAACTGGAGGGAAAAAAAGAATAAAAATCTCAAGCCAGTGCTCACAATCTGATCAGTATAGAGTGAATACACGTTATTTCAATGAACACATTATGTTTCTAATAAATAAATAAATAAATAAATTTTTGATCTAAACTAGATTCTGATTATTGTCTAATGAACTAATTAGCTATTTAAATATTAACTACATCTTCAAACACATGTAAGCACTCTTCTGATTTGACTAGGTACATCTTTAATATATATATATATATATATATATATATATATATATATATATATATATATATGTATATATATATATATATATGTGTGTGTGTGTGTGTCTGTATATATATATATATATGCACACAATGTGTGTGTGTGTGTGTGTGTGTGAGTGTCTATATATATATATATATACGCACTCAATGTGTGTGTATATATGTATATGTGTGTATGTAAATATATATATGTATGTGTGTGTGTGTGTGTGTGTGTGTGTGTATGTCTATATATGTGTATGTATAAATGCAGAATATAGAAGTGTATTGTATTAAGGAAGTCAGCTGAGAAAGAGAGTCTTCTCCAGCGCGGAGGTCAGCGGAGGTGAGGGGAAGAGGCCCGTGCACGTCGTATCTCCTGTGGGAAACACACGGCGCTGATAGCAGAGCACCAGCAGTTTGTCTCCTGTCTGTCCCACACACACACACACACACACACACACACACAGTCCCTGACCTCCTTACCGTCTGTGTATCTGCACCTCAATCTCCCAGAGAAAGACTATAAAGTGGTGTGTATCGAGACGCAGGTGAAGGCCGAGCGGAAACGAAAGCGAGGTTTTTGCGATACAGTGTCTGTTGCTCTCTCTGTCTCCGCACTGCGCTCAGCTCAGCTCGTAGCTTGTAATTACCATGAATCAGGGCTGGAAACACACAGTTTCCTCGTTTCCAGTATGGAAAGATCTCGCAGCTTCCTCTGCTCGCGGAGGTAAACATGGCGCAAGCAGCAGACGAGCTCGTGGCAGCAGGAAAGGGTTTTTAACACGCCGGAGCCGTGTAGCTGCAGGGAGTGACAAAGATGTATCGAGAAGAAGAAGAAGAAAAAAATGAACGTAAGATATTTAGAGGTCGTAATGAAGCAGCTATCTGCCAGCTGATCCCATGCTTGGAAATTTCCACAGATGGAGAATATAGTCGAATAAGACGGATATAATTAATGGCTGAGTCATACTAGGCAAATCACACTCATTAAAATTTTTTGCCGTGTTTGTTTTGTTTATTTTTTTTATTTTGTCCCCCATATAGGTTCTTGTCCAGTTCTCCGCTTGAGTCATCTCTACTGTTCAATAACAGCTTAAAGAGTCCTGGCTGAAAATGTGGACAAAAGAAACACATTTAAATAAGTAATAAAACCCTCGGGGGTGTGGAGTTATTGGAAAATAATCCATGACCAGGTTATTATTTTCCTAGGGCAGCACATCTTGAAATGTTTTACTGTGTATGTCTTTACACCACAATACTTTACCAACTTTAACCATGCTTTATTTATTAAAGATCCTCCCTCCATGTTTATCCGTTTACAGTAACATGTATTTAATGTTGTGGAACATCCATGAAACAATCTATTTATCGATTGCTTCGTCGCCAGATTCTCTTTTTTCCCCCACCTTTCATCCTGAAATTAAACAACAACAACCAAAAAAAAAAACCCCCGCAAAGCATAATCTCCTCTGTCCTGAAGATGTCGGAGAACATAAAGCTACAGTTTTACCTCTGACATTGGAGACTCCTTCCATTTCCTTCGAGAAAACGTCACAATATTAACGCTTAAGACACGTTGGGTTTGTTTTTTGGGCGGTTTATATTGAATACCCAGTCCAGGCAAAAGCCGATTTCGAAAATCATCCCACCAATCAGAATGGAGAATTCATGAACACGTTCACCCGTCATCAACAGCGTTCGTCGATGTAGCCGTTTAAGTGTTTTGGTTAGAAATTTATACAGTGCTAATTATAAAATTACGTTTTATAATTAGCCAAGTGCTTATTTAAAGTAGGTCAAATTCACACGACACTAAACAAGCTTACCTCTCGGTCCCGGAATCAGGTAGGGTTTTTTTTTTTTTTCAGCTAATGAGGTGTGAAGTGTAGCATGGAGAGTGTGTGTGGTTCTGGCCATAAAGCGACATGAGGAACAGCTTGTTTGGGAAGAATTAGGACTTTATGTTTCACCTATTTGCACCGAATGGGACTGGGGCCTGTTTTTATCAGGATAACAACCTGAATAGGTTTACATCGACAGACTTCTCGTTGTAGGGTCGTGTATGAAATATCGACTAAATCTCAGCCGTTCGAATAAACGCAGTAACGGGGTCGACTTGTCGTTTAACGATGGCGGATTGTTCTCACGACTCGGAAA